>PVLD010014938.1:0-50486 GCA_004027595.1 Dinomys branickii
TTGTTGAGAGGATCAACAGTCTGACTAAATTTGCATGTCTGTATATGGGTCCATACATCTACAATTCGAAGATATCAATGGATAAAGCAGCAACTACTGTTGAGACCATATCACCTTGTCTATAGATTAGTTGTGATTGTACTATTTTCTATGATAATTGGTGTCTGTTTGTCAATATGTTTTTGTACTTTTATGTTTCTAAAATAAAAAAAAAAGAAGCAAAAGGTCTATTCAGTGAAAACTACAGTATTCTGAAAAAAGAAATTGAAGAGGACTTCAGTAAATGGAAAAATATTCCTTGCTTATGGGTAGAAAGAACCAACACTGTGAAAATGGCCATACTACCAAAATTGTTGTACAGATTCAATGCAATTCCCATTAAAATACCATTGTCATACCTCACAGATCTAGAGAAAACATGCCTTAAGTTCATCTGGAACCAGAAGAGACCCAGAATAGCAAAAGCTATCCTGGGCAACAAAGACAAGTCAGGTGGAATCACAATCCCTGACCTGAAGTAATATTACAAGGCTACTGTAATAGCATCAACCTGGTATTGGCTAACAAACAGACCTAGGATCAAAGGAACAGACTAGAAGACTCAGCCACAACCACAAACACACTCACCTCATCTTTCACAAAGGGGCCAAACAAGTTCACTGGAAGAAAGACAGCCTCTTTAATAAATGGTGCTGGAAATATTGGCTTGCCACTTGCTGAAAACTAAAATTAGACCCAAGTCTATCACCATGCACCGAACTAAAGTAAAAATGGATCACAGATCTCAATATTAAAACAGAAATACTAAATCTTTTGGAAGAGAAATAGGTAAAACTCTTAAAGACATATGGGTAAGCAGAGTTCATGAACAAAATCCAATCTGCACAGGAAATACTTCAAAGAATCAACAACTGGGACCTTATCTTACTGAAAAGTTTTTGCACATCTAAAGAAACCACCAGCAGAGTAAAAAGAAAATGCACAAATTGGGAAAACATTTTAGCTGACTGTCCTTCAGACAAACGTTTCTATATAGAACATATAAAGATTTACAAAAAGTCAACCTCCCCAAATTCACAGACCCAGTCCTAAAATTGGCATCTGAGATGAACACACACTTCTCAGATAAAGAAATACAAATGGAAAGTAAATACCTGATAAAATGTTCAACATCATTAGTCATTCAAGAAATGCAAATTAAAACAACACTGAGATTACATCTCACCCCAGTAAGAATGGCTAGCATTAAGAAATCAACCAATAACAAATGCTGGTGAGGCTAGAGAGGAATAGGAACTCTTCGCCAGTGCTGGTGGGAAAGCAGACTGGTGAAACCACTGTGGAAATCAGTTTGGAGATTCCTCAGCAAACTAGCTCTAAAGGTCCCATATCAACCCAGCTACCCCACTTCTAGGTACTTTCCCAGATCTAGAAACATCATATGAAGTAGTATATGCGCACCCATGTTTATAGCAACACAATTTGTAACAGCTAGATCATGGAAGCAACCCAAATGTCCATCCACTGAGAATTGGATAAAAAAACGTGGCATCTTTGCATAATGGAATATGCCTCCGCTATAAAGAAAGATAAACTTAAGGCTTCTATAGGTAAATGGTCATAACTAAGACCATATTCATAAGTGAAATAAATCAGACCTGCTTGTGTAAGCAACAGCAAGTACTGAGTAAAAATACTTACCCTCAGCAAGTATTGTATCAGTAGTGTAAGTACCTGAAAGTGTGAATAAAAATTAGGAAGTATGATGAAAATTGTGAAATGAAAGGAAACTCCTCAAAAGTAAAGAGCAACTGGGATGAGGGAAAAGAGAAAAGGAAGAAAGGGATAATTATGTATGTATGTATGTAGAATAGTTAACATAGTTGTACTACTGACTTCTATTGCTTTATTGAAGGGAAGAGTTAATGATTAATTATTTGATCAATCTTGCATGTCTATTTATTTTCCTGAGTATGCACTTTGAAGTTTGCAATATGTAATACAACAACCATTGTTAATTCTGTCACCTTGTCTGTAACTCAGTATTGCTTGTAATATTCTTGTGCTACTTTGTAAATGGCTGTCTGTTTGTTAATATGTTTTCATTCTTTTACTTTGAAAATAAAATAGCCCCGGGTGTAGCAGATCAGGGCAGAGCCTGGCATTTCAAGAGGGTGACCCCGTGGACTCAAATGGACCCCCGAGGGCCTTGAGGGCTTGTCAGTGTGGTGCTGATCGTAGTGTGCCTGGGTCCCTGCCTATGTACCATCTTTGAGGTTGGGTGCTTTTCCACCTAGTGCCATAGTAATTTGTGTACACCCATGTATGTTGCAGCATAATTTGAAGCAGCCATGTGTCTTCCCAATGTGAGAGCCCGAGACGAGTGAATAAAACCAAAAAGTACAGTTATTATCAAATGGAAGCCGACTGATAGGATGGGGGAACAACAAAGATGAGGGGAGTGAAAATTGTTTGATTAGTTGTATGTACCTTTATTTGTATAACTGAGTAACCAACTTAAAGATGACATTATGTAATACAGCATCCATTGCTAATTCCCTATTATCTTTTCTGTAATTTGGTATTTTCCTTATTGTTTTTGTGTTATTCTGGTTTATGTCTGTTTGGTTGTTGATACGTTTCCATTCGTTTTCTTTAAAATTAAAAAATAAAGAAAGAAAAGCAAAGAAAAATCCAAAATAGAAAATGATACTCCATGCAACAGGAACCCGGAGATATGGAGTAGCTATTCTATTGGCAGACAAAGTGGATTTCAAGGCAAGACTGATTAAGAGAGACAAAGAAAGTCACTAAATCCTTGTAAATTCAATTATCCAAAGGAAGGGATAGCATTCATAAAGATATATCCACCAAATATCAGCACAACTGGCTATATAAAATAAATATTGACAGACATAAATAATAAAATAAGCATTAATACAATTGTAATGAGGGACTTCAGTGCCCCACTCTCACAAATAAACAGATGAACAACACAACAATCAACAAAAAAATTTCAGAACTGAACCAAACTTGTGAACAAATTTAAGTAGTAGATATCTAAAGAATGTTGCATCCCACTACAGAATACACATTCTTCTAAGCTTCACATGAGATGTTCTCCTAAATAGACCACATACTATTTTATAGAACATATTTAAGTAAATGCAAAAGAATTGAAATTTTCCACGTGTATTATCTGACATGTAGTACAATAAATTGTAAATCAACGGCAAAAGAACCCATAAAAACCTCATAAACGTGAACTTAAATAATGCACTACTGAACAACCAATTGCTCCAAACAAAATAAAGAAAAATTAGACTGTTTCTGCAACTAAACAATAGTGTCAATAAAACATATAGGAACTTATGGGACACAATGAAAGCAGTTGTGAGAGGGACATTTATATTGGGGAATTATCATATTTGAGAAAAAGAATACATTCAAAGAAATAACCTAATGTTGAATCTCAAGCTTCTAGAAAAATAAAAGCAACTGAAGTGGAAAGATTGTATGAGGGAGGAAATTATAAAGATTAGAAATTAATGTAGCAGAGACTAAGAAAACTGTAGAAATAATTGATGTATGGGACCAATTCAAAGACCCAATCCAAAAATTCATATATGAAATGAGTAGCTATTTCTCAGAATAGAAAGTATAAATGGCAAAAAATATTTTAAAATGTTCAGTGTAATTGATCATTCAAGAAATGCAAATTAAAGCAATGCTGAGTTGCCATCTCACTCCAGAAAGAATGGCTTTCTCATGAAAAAACTAATAAATGATGGTGGGGCTGTAGGGGAATAGGAACACTTCTCCACTGTTGATGGGAGGGTAGCATGGTGAAACTACTGTGCAAATCAGTGTGGAGATTCCTCAACAAACTAGGATTAGCATCCTATTTCACCCAGCTATTCTCTTTCTGGGTATCATCCCACAAAACATAAAAGCATCATACAACAGTGATACATGCACACCAATATTTATAGCAGCACAGTTTGTAATAGCTAAATCTTGGAAGCAAACCAAATGCCCGTCAAACCAGTGAGTGGATAAAAAAAATGTGTTTTTCATACAACGCAGTACTACTCAGCCATAAAGATAAAACTGGGACATTTATAGCTAAATGGATGGACCTTGAGACTGTAATCATAAGTGAAATAAATCACACACACATGTGCAAATATCACATTATCTGTTTGGTGTGAGAAACAGAAAATGTAAACGAGAACATAAATGTACAGTAGATATTGTGAAATAGAAACTTTTCAAAAGGGAAATAGGGAGGGGAAGCAGTAAGGAAGGGAAAGAAAAAATGAGAGAAGAAAGATAAAATAAACCAAGCTTTGTGAAGCAGTCGAGAAAAGAGTTTTGAAAAGAGGTGATGGGAATGAAGAAAACTAAAATGAAAAGAGGACTCGAGATATGTCATGTACAGATAGATACAAAGTCCCTATAATGAAATAGTCCCTTTGTGTATAATGAATATGGACATTATGTATACATAAAATGTACCTACAAATTTAAATAACAAAAAGAAAAAAGAAAGGAACAGACTACTGGGTACATATGAATTCCCAAATATAAATAAAAGATATAAAAATGCTAAAAAACCCAGAATGAGTGGATGAAATTGAATTGTTTTGGTACCAGCAATTGAACTAAGTACCTTGTGCTTACCAGGAAGGTGCTGTGCTGCTGAACTATATCCCTGGTTGAAAGTGTAATTAAATGTTACCAACAATGAAAATTTCATATCCTGATGGATTTACTACTTAATTCTACAATAAATTTATTAAAAAAGTCATATCATTACTCTTCCAACGCTTTAGTGAAATTGAAAGGGAAGCAATACTCTTAAAGTTCTTCCTGGAAGCAGGTATTACCCTGATAACAACACCAGAGAAGAACCCAACTAGAGAAAGGACTCCAGTGAACCTCCCTAATGAACACAGATGCAAAAATATTCAATACTATACTGGCAAACAGAATGCAGGAAATCATCAAGGTTATCTACCATGATGAATTAGGATTCATCCCCAGGATGCAATATGTTTCAACATACTCAAATCAGTAAATGTACTACACCATATTAATATAGCAAGGACAAAAAATGTGACCATCTCAATAAATGCAGAAAAAGCATTTGACAAAGCCCAACATCTATTCATCTTTTTAAAAAATCTACAGAAAATGGGATATATAGGCTTTGTGTCAGTCTGATAAAAACCATCTATGACAAACCAACAGCCAACATCATACTGAGAGACAAAAACCTGAAAGTTTTCACTCTAAACTCTGGAAAAAGGATGACCACTACCACTAGTTATGATCAATATACTTCAGGAAACATTAGACAGAGCAATTAGATAAGTAAAATAAATTAAAATTATAAGGGTAGGAAAAAAGAAATTAAATTATCTTTATTTGTAGATGGCATGATACCCTATATAGAAGACCTCAAAAACTTCACTAAGAGGATATTATAATTAAAAATTAAATTCAGTAACATACCTAGATACAAAGTCAATACTCACAAATCAGTAGCATTCCTATACATAAAAAGAACCATAGCCATCAATGAAGCAGTTTATGCAAGAGTGCAACCAAATTAAATGTAAGATCAGGTGTTGATCAGAGAGATTGTACCAGGTTCTTGAAAATCATACATCAAATAAGTCAATCTTACTTATTCAATTCAAACTCATGGACTGTTTACCACCATTCTCTACACTGCACAAACTTTCAGTCATTTTCAGTTAATAAAGAAATATGAGATGTAGGCATGTCTTAGTTACTTTTCTTATTGTTCAGACAATATATTTGACAGCCAAAGTTAAAGGAGGAAAAGATTATTTAGTTCACAGTTTGTGGAAGTGTTGATCCATAATCAGTAGGCTCCAAGGCAGAGTGGCATCACAAAGGAGAAATAGCTCAGGGCAGGCAAATGGTGCAGAACAATAAGAGACAATACGGAGGAGTGAAGCTGTCTGTACCCCGAGTATCTAGGACAAGGCCACTGCGTCTCATGGGTTGGCAGGGCCCCATCAGTAAGCTGATGCATATGGCTACTTGACCTTCATTGAGATAATACAGACAATTTCCTCTTGTTCACCTTGAAGCCACCAAGGCATGCTGTTTTACTCAAGATTAGATATTCTTCCTGTCCCAGATTCTACCCTTCCCTTAAACTCTCCATGAACTTATTCACATGGTGACTGTATAAATACATGCACTGCAGGTGCTGGGCAGTTCCTTTCTCCATCAGGAGAGAGTGCTCTGCCTGACAGCAGCTTTGTGTATACTGATTGCTGTCCACTTAGTTTCCCACCATCCTCCCTGCAGAATTTGAGGAGTTGTACTGAATGCATCAGACAACCAAAGTTCTTTCTTTTGGTGGTGGGGGTACCAGGAACCAAACCCACTACTTTGCACTTACCAGGCAGGTGCTGCACTACTGAGATATATCCCAAGGCCAAACACAGCTATTTCTATCCCATATACCTTATCCAGGCTATGTAGGGTGGGAGCAGTCACATCTTTAATCCTAGTGCACTTGACCCTAGCACTGCATCATGAATCAATGCCTGCTTCTTACATACTCATACATAAATCCTCATACTCATGCATATCCCTTTATGCAAAAGTATTTAGTCCATCTCCAAGAGTTGACAAAGTCATAACAGTTGCAGTGTTTCTGAATATCCAAGTTCAAGTCTTATCTGAGATCTAAATCAAACTCTTAGCTGTGAGCCACTGTACAAATAAAAGTAACATTAAACACGTTCAACAATCAATGGCACAGGACAAACAATTCCATTCCAAAAGTTAAAAACAGGGAGTACAAAGGAATGGGATCAAAGCAAGTTCAAAATATAGCAGGACAAACATTAAATCCCACAGTTTCATTTCCAGCATCCCCGGCCATCTGTGCCAAGTTGTGAACTCCAAAGGACTTGAGTGGTGCCACCACTATGGCACTATGGTATTACCAGTAGTTGTAGCTCCCATGGCTTCTCTCTTGGACCCACTATGCCCCCTCCTTGCAGTTTTCCTCAGATGATCCATTGTTCTGGCTTCTTCAAACTTCTGGTGTCTTCACCGCACCTTTGGCTTCACACTCACAGCTTCACACATTACCTTCTCAGAGGTACACTCCCTGATCATCCAGGCCTTCTTCAGAAATCTTGATGGAAGTCTTCTTAATCCTACACTTTTCCATTCTGCATGCACCTAAAGCCAGCACCAGGTGGACAATTCCAAGGTGATGCCAGCTGGAGCAGTAGCCATACTTTCTTCTTTCTTAGCTGTAGGGGTTGTGTGCTTGGGAACCTAATCCAAAGGAACAACTTCCCTTAGCTGCTGCCTTTCTGCACAATGGTGCTCTGAGGCTCTCTTATCAAAGCAAAGTCTTTCACCTTTTCAGTTTTGAGGCTGAAAATGGTGGAGTCCTAATGCTTCTTGTCATGTCCTCAAGCCATCTTTTCTATTTTTCTGTTCCTCCTCAGCAATCAAGATTTCTTCTGCTCTATCTTTTCAGTCCACAGCTCTGCTGGAGCTTCTTTTCTGGCCAAGCTCAAAATGATTTAAATCATTCTGCTGTGCTCTCTGTTCTTGAATACCAACATAAATCTGGCTAAAAGCCCCAACAGTCACCATCCCAGAGTCTCAACATTACACTGCCTTGAAATTTCTTCTGCCAAATCAATTAGTCTTCCACCCTTAATCTGAGGTTCAAGCAAATTCTATGGACATGAGAAAAATTAATACAAACTGCCGAGGTATAACACATATTGTCTGAAATCCAATAGCCAATGAAGTCCTTCCCAACAGAAACCTCCTGAGCCTCGTCTTTACTGGCAGAATTTCTATCATCATTCTTGTCTTCTGAGATCGCACCAGAATTTCCTATCTTGTACAGCCTCAGAAATTCCATCTCTACTTTTTCAACTGCCATTCTGGACCTTTATAAACTTTTCCACACTCCATTCCCAAAGGATATTGAACCATATGGTCAGGTAAGTTCACAGCACAATGACACCATTTCTCTCGTATCAAAATCTGTCTTAGTTACTTTCTCATTGCTGAGACAAATATTCAACACCCAAAGTTAACATAGGAAAAGTTTATTTAGTCATAGTTTTTATAAGTTTCAGTCCATAATTGGCTAGATCCAAGTCAGGGTAGCTTGGCAAGCTGAGAAGTTCAAAGTGGCAGAAGACAGCAAAAGCAAGAAGCAAGGGACAATCACAGTTCTTTCTTCCTCTTTTGTCTTACCCAGTCTACTTAGAATGAGTAGTACTCACACCCTTATAATCCTAGTGCCATTGAGCCTAGCATTGCACTATAAATCAATCCCAGCATCACACCCTGTAGATCAGGCCACCTCTGAAAAAGACCTGCATATCACTGCATGAGGTTTTGGGGGCATCTTGACACAAGCAATGACGAGGCACATAAGCCAAACCTCTGGATGTTTGAAGAAACTTCCCATTTTGTACTGGTTGCAACATTGAATTCTTTTACTTTATCCCTTAAATGTCTCTATTTCCAAGTCATGGGCTAGTGCTTTAATGATAAACAATACCTACACACTTGATATGCACATGGATATACACACAGAAATCCACACACAAGTGCTCCAAGTACTTATATGTAAGTGTAAATACAACCCAAGTGCCTGCAGAATTGCTGCAATAGATGTATCTGATTCAAATAGTAGGAAACCTGCAAACACACTAGAGAATAGCCCACATCCATATCCTCCGCCATGGTCAACACCATCACTCAAGACACAGTATAAGTGAGGGCCCAGCAGATACAAAGTCCTAGGAACACCCCTATGGCTGTGAGATTGAAGGTCTCTGTAGCATTTTCCATGCCACATATATTGGTATGGTCCAAGTCATCTCCAACACCAACACTGAACTCACTAGATCAGCTGGTAGCAAAGGAGTACGTTGTACTTCCTACGAGTGACATAGGGAAATATATCATGTCAGGAAAGAGATATTTAGGCCATCAGAGGATCTGACTCACTATGAGTCATAGGTGCCCTGACTCTATGAAGACTCAGGTTTTAGAATGAAAAGAAATAGATGTTACTTCACAGATTCTTCCAGATCCTGTTGCAGAGTTTATTGCAAACTTTATATGTTAGTAAATTACAGAGCCTGAAATAGATGAGACACACACTTAAAATACATATTGTTAGAATGGTGAAATGTGTATTGTCCCTAGCTCAAAAGTTTGAGATAAATGTAAACTTTAAAGTTGACCTTCAATGATTTAAATGCCCTGTAGCAGTTGTGAATTTCTTTATAATCTGGTCAAACATCAGACCATAACAATTTTTGTGTTTATAAAGTATATATCATTTTGCTGTGCCTTGCTGCATTGCATTTTGAAGATGGTGGATATTTTTACTAGAAAATGAAAGTTTGGAACAACATTGTGTTGAGTAGGATAGCAGTTGTCTTTGTCCAACATATTTTCACTTTTTATGTCAATGTCACATTTTTTATAATGATAGGAATATTTCATCTTTGTAGTGATAATTGTACCTATTACGATAATCCATTATGAGTGATTGCTCATGTTTTTATTTAATCATTCTGGGGCACCACACAGTTTCCTCATAAATTATCCTGAGTGTTCACCCACTAGCATTACCCTCATCTCTCTCCCTGTGCTTGTGTCATCCTGGTCTCTAAAACTCAAGAATACTGAAATTGTTTAAATCAGTAACACTACATAAACACTAAGTTTTCAAGTGAAAGAGTTTTGCATCTTCAACTTTAAATCAAAAGCTAGAAATGATCAATTTTGGTAAAGAAGTCATGCCAAAGATCAACACAGACTAGAAGCTAGGTCCTTTATACCAAACTAAAGTGAGAATGTGAAGAAAAAGTTTTGTAGGAAATGAAATGTTTGAGGCGGCAAAAAGAAGAAAGAGAAGAAAGCAAAACAACCCTCTTTCTGATATAGAGAGTTTCAGTAGTCTACGTAAAAGTTTTAAAAGCCATGATATTCCTTCGAGCCAAAACCCAATCCAAAGCAATATCCTCTTTAATTATATGAAGGGGAGGAGAGGCAAAGAATTTGGTAGGGAGCTGAATCTATGGTTCATGAAATTTAGGGAAAGGAATTGTCCCATAATACAATAGTACAAAAGTTCAAATTACTGGTGTGAAAGCTGCACAAATTAGATCTAAGGAAAATCATGAATAAACACAGCTACAGTACCTACAGATTTTCAGTGTAGATGAAACAGCCTGAAACTAGAAGGCCGTGCCAACAAAGACTTTCAAAACTAGAATGAAGTAGTCATTCACTGCTCTGGACATCTTAGAGACCCTACGAATTTTACTAAGTCTACTCTACCTGTAACCTAAAAATGTAACAAAGCCATATGTTCAAAATACAGTTTTTTAAATATTTAAATGTATTATATGTATGCATCTGGCTGTGATGAATAATAATTACAACCACCTTGGAAAATTGGCACATATGCATATTGCATCTTAGTCACTTTATTTCTCCCCTCTTTGTCCTCTTATGTCCACCCGTTCCAGATAACCATTAATTTTGTTCTTTAAATTATTTGTGTATTTCTCATGTAAGAGAAGCCATGCAATATTAAACCCTTTTTATCCATGTTTTCACTTAGCCTTGTGGTGTTGAGAGGCATCAGTTTTCTTTTCTTTCTTCCTTTTTTTTTTTTTTTTTTTTTTTTTTTTTTTTTTTTTTGTGGTCACACTATGCAGTGCAGTTTGGCCTTGAGCTCTCTTTGTAGCCCAGGTGGGACTGAACTCACAATAAGCCTCCTGCCTTGGCCTCCCAAGTGCTGAGATTACCAATTTTCTTACAGATTACCTACATTCTCGGTAAGGATTTTTGGATCTATGCTTATTAAGGAAATTGGAATATAGTTTTAATTTTCTCTTGAATTTCATTCTGCTTTCGGTATCAGGGTAAAGTTAGCTTCAAGGAATGAGTTTGGCAGTGTCCCTTGCCTTTCCATTTCATGGAAGATTTTGAGAAGTATTGATGTTAGTTATTCCTTGAGGTTCTGGTAATAGTAAGTAAAGAATCCTTGGGGTTCTGGGCTTTTCATAGGAGACAGGATCATTATTACTGCTTCTAGTTCATTGCTTGTAATTGATCTAGTTTAATGAAGGTAAACCTTCTAGAGGCTAGGTGTCTAAGCTGCAACCTCAAACTCATTTATCACAAAGTACCATTTAAATCTGATTACTCAGGTTTTACTTTAGAAAAATTAACTCTTGCATTAGCATCTTCTATCTTGAAAGATTAACACCCATGTCATAGGTACACCAACACTGGTACATTCCTAGTGTTTATATATCAAACTTAAAACTTCTTTGGAAAAAAGGAAATAAGTGAGAGTGATTTGACAACTTATAGGGAAAATTTTTGCCAACTACTCTTCTGATAGAGTACTACTACTTAAAATATACGAGGAACTCAAAATATCAACCTACAAGATACAGTAGACTCAGCCACAAAATGGGTGAATACAGTGAAATCTATCTCTCTAAATACAGTAGGCTAATGAGTACATGAAAAATGTTCAGCATCTTTCCCTATCAGGAAATGTATATCAAAACACCTCTGGCATTCATGATTCTTCAGTGAAAATGGATATCATGAAGAACACAAAAATTCCACTGTGTAAAAATAAGATGCGGTATTTTTATTTTATGGAGTACTGCTCAACCATAAAGAAGAATAAACTAGAGGATTTTATAGGAAAATGGATTCAGCTAGAGACCATACTCATAAGTGAAATAAATCAGACCCACATGTGTAAACATCGTACTGTCACCCTAGTGTAAGAAACTGAAAGGATAAATAAGATCCAAAAGATACCTTAGCTGTTGTGAAAGAGAAAGAAGCTGCTCAAAGAAAAGAAAAGCTGGGATGGGGGTAAAGGGGAAAAGAAAGAAGTAAGATAATTTTACTACTGATTTCTATTGGTTTATTGAAAGGAACAGTTAGTGTTTATATTGTTTGATCAACTTTGTGTGCCTGTATCTTCTAATCTGAGCAAAAAGTTTGATGGTAACAATATGCAATATAGTAACAGTTGTTAATTTCCTATCATCTTGTTTTGAAATTCTGTATTGTTTTTTTTCTCTCTACAAAAAGAAGAACATGCAAGCAAATGCTGCCACAGATGAAGGGTAATAAAACCCCTACACTGTTAAGAGAAATGTAAACTAGTGTGATTAATATGGAACTCAGTTTGGAGACATATCAAATAGTAGAAATTTCACTTAACCCAGTTATAACTCTCCTAGATATTTTCCCAAAAGACAGATATATCAAAACACAGTGATACATTTGTGCATGTACTTATAGCAGTGCAACTCACAGTAGCTATTTCATAGGAACAATATAGATGCTTTTAAACAGAAAAATGAGTATAGGAAATGTGGTGTATATGCACCATGGAGTATTATTCAGACACACACAGAGACCAATTCAGCTCATTTGTAAGAAAATGGAAATATAAATATAGGATAAAATATCTGTTAGAAAAGACTGAGGGAAATTTGTTGAAGATGGGAAGGTGATCAGAGGAAGAGGAAAAGGGAGGGAAAGACCACTAGACAGGATTGAACAGATTCAGGTTGTGTGTGTGTGTGTGTGTGTGTGGACATTCACCTAAATGAATGTAACTATTGTGTATTGTAGACATAATAAATAAATAGTCTTCATCATATCTCTAGAATGTACAGGAAGGCGTTACTGTTTCCTTCCTACCAGGGAGCAAGATCTTGACACTCACATTGCCTGTCTCTTACCTTTCCAGGCACAAGATAAATAAACTCAATCCAAAAGGTCCACGACAGTGCTGGAATTCCAAGCGAAAATGTTCCAGTGAGAAACTCCTATCTCTTAACAGAAATTCTGTCCAAAGTTTTCCTCAGAGGGGAGCATTATCTGCATAGTACTGCTGAGGAAATTAGGATGTCCTCTGTCTCTGTGATGAATTCAACTATCTATCAAGGTTCTTTGTTTTGCAGCTATGATTAAAATGATATTCTGGAACAGGGCTGACACGGTTTACAAAGAGAACTGAAAAATCCATCAATTTGCATCTCAAAAGAGTTCACTTTTCCTTTTGTATGTTGGAAATTTGTGAGTAAAAAGGGCTTACTGAACATTTCAACAAAGAATTGGACTATGGTGTTTTATATGTTAGGCGGCTGAAGAAGAGGGGAGAGGAGGAGAAGGAGAACGGGTAGTGGAGACCTTCTAATTTCATATGCATAAAAGATGACAGTGAGTAAAAAGCGATTATTAAACATTTTTAGAATAAAATTATCTCGCTGTACAGGATAATTTAAGCCAGTCCCTAACCGTACATCAACAAATGATGTCTGTTGTTTTCCAGTCAAATCCCACATTTTTCTGAAGGTATTTCTCTCACATTTAAATTTTTATTATATTTAATTTTACAGCATAACAAAAATAAATCTTGAAAGCTACAAAGTAGTGAGGATAACTTGACTTCTTTTCAGCTTGTATAAATCTTTTGCCTTTATAAAGTAATGAGAAAATACAATGGTTTCCATGCCCCAATGCACAGCTTCAACAAGCTGTTGCTTATGATACACTTGACAGTTGTACAGCCCAACAAATATTCTGGATAAATATGCACGTTTTAATAAATTAATGATTATAATTTTATAGGAAATACTACATATCTTTCAATTAACACATCAGAAAACCACTGTGTCCTTGCATAGGAATATCTTTCTGAAGAGCAAAGAGTAATGACATCTACAGGAAAAATAGAGTGTATTGAAAGTGAGAGCTTCTCGTCAGAAATGTGAGAGAGTTGTTTTCAGAATCATGGACCAATTGCAATTTCAATTAACACTTCCTATTCACTATCTGCTAAAGCCATAAAATTTCTTTAATGCTCTTTTAGACTGGGGGGTGCTGGGCCAGGATATAGCTCAGTGGTACAGAGCATGGCTGGTAAGAGCAAGGTCCTAAGTTCAATTCCCGTTATCAAAAATCACTGAATAAAGTTCTTTCATAATTATGTCTTTGATGCTCCCATGCACTGAATAGAGATTAACTGAAAACATTTTCAAATCTATCTAGGTTGCTATGAGCAACTACTTTAAAGATAACAATATGCAATATACTAACACTTATTACTCCCCTACAATCTTGTTTTGAAATTTTGTACCACTGTTTTCACTGTATTTTCTTTTCTTTCAAATAAAAAAGTTTAATTAAAAATGAACAAAATAAAGAAAGTACAAAAAGATGCTGACTTAATCAGCAAAAGGATTGTCAATCATTCAGTACTCTGGACTTGAGTCTAAAAAGTAAGTTCTCTTTAATCATACCAAAAAATATTTTCTAATTCTAGGAGAGAGGTTGTAATTTCCTGGATAACTACAGTTGGCAATATTTCAATACTTTGATCTTTTTTGCCAGTTGTCAGGGTGTGATAAAAACCTAACCATTTCCTAAGCTAAATGTATTACTTTATATCTGTAAATTTAATACATCTAAATGAATGCCAAAAATATGCAGGTTATGTAATTTTCATAACAGATGTTTTTGCATTCCTTATGCAAAGAAAAATCTGCATATTCTAGATATGTAGATTTTGTAGATTCTGACATATAAATTCTGATCATGGCTCATGAGTGGAAATGGGCTAACACTTGCATAACATCTATTTACTGCTGCAGCCGCATTCACCAGGAACCTGTTAGGATTGTTGTGCAATATTAAAAAATCTTGTAAAATGGAGGACAGGGTACAAAAATCAGCAAAGGTACGGACCAGAACAATGATGGTTTGGGTGGCTATGGCCTCAGGCCAGTATCTATATGGGATGTTGGTCTTGTGAATATGCCTCATCACCCGCTTGTGCCTGTACAGGATGGAAACCGTAGAGCTGCTATTGCAGAGTATGAGCCCCCCACACAGAGCATGGGGGACAGACAGCAGCGCTGCATGCAGGATTTTCCTAGATTTTTGCTGGGAAACAAAAGAACCATATCCAAACTCTTTCTCATGTGATGTTTTCATGACTCCTTTTGTCACTCACATTCACAAGAGCAGTTGCATTTACCAGCATGTGGAGGATCCAGCAGAGCATACTGAGGGTCCCCACGTACTCAGAAGCTTTAACCATAAGATCCTCCTGCCTAGAATTCACAAGGCTGATCGTGATCACCTGGAAAACACTCAAGAGGCAGGTACCACCAGTGCACACACCCTTGCCTATTCTGTGAACGTAAAAAGCAAGTTTACATACAATGTCACTGAGGAAATCTTTCAAACCAAATGCTGCATTGTGTCAGGAACTCCTCTAAATAGAATGGCCAAGGAATTGGCTACAGCCACATTCTTGAGAATCAGATCTATGGATCTTAATCAGCAGTTAGTAAAATAAAGACAGGCAGAGTGGTGAAGAAGAGAGAAACTCCCCAGTGTCCCAGTGAGAGTCTGAGAGAAGAACATTCCTATTGCTACACTGCCGGAGGCCATTCAGCACAACTCAGTGGCTGATCTTTGTTTTCAGAGTCAGAAGATTCTGCTTGGGAACATGAAGTATGAATTATGTTTTTATGTCACAAGAAATCAAATATTCCCTACCTGCTGATAATATATATTGAGAAATACTGAAGTGAATGTCTTTTTATTCCTATAAGAAGTCTCCAGCATTGAATGCAGAAACTGAGGGTGAATTTCCAATGCAAAATCTCTTACTATGAAATCTATGGTATCGTCACTATGCACAAACCAATGAGAGTCACTGTTATATTTTCATTATAAAGATCATTTCATGTAGAGATTGGTTTGGTGACTTGTCTATAGGTATATAATGAAAATTTTAAAATGTCAGGTGATATAAAACATACTACATTTAAACAAAATGCCAGACCAAAGACATTAGGTAGCACTATTTTCAAATAATCTAGATCTACTCACTTTAATTTTATATCATAACATTTTATATTAGATGGGTAAGAATTTATTTCATAGTTTAGATTGTAAAATATTTCCATTTATGTACAAACTTTAGCCTATAGTCTAATATTAATAGTTACCAAGGATTTGGAGGACACAAGAAAATGTGTGGGTAATAATTGTAATTTTACACTACACATTTCTGAAAGATTTCAAGATTGGCAGATGTGGCAATTCATACCTGAAATCCCAGACCTTAAGAGGCTGGAACAGGAGGTTCAAAATGCATTTAAGGCATGTCTGGGCTATTGAATGAGTTCAAGTCCAGCCTGGACAACATAGCACAACCCTGTATCAAAACATACATCTGTATTAGAACACAATGGAAAATTCCATTTGGTCTTATGTCAGAGCAAAAGTATAATGACATAATCATGAGAATTATTTAGTCATAATATGCTGTTCCATAAATAGGCACTTAAATATAAGCATTTGATAAATTAGCATAGGTAGAAAATAAGTTAATACTAATTTTGAATTAGGTATTGTCCACTTTTAATCTCTAGTTTGATGAAATGAACAGCAACTATTTAAGACAAATTAAAATACAAGGTATGTATATAAAATGTGTGCTATAAAGTGATAAATATACATTGTACTTAGAGGGATGCAAGAGTACAGGATTTTTAGGAATATGTAAGGTACACTTGACCATGATGGATGCCCCTGCAACCCACAATTATTACAGCACTTTTCCCTAAGTGCTACATGATAGTCTCACTGTAACCTCCAGCCCATCCATATTCTCATCAGGAACACAGTTATTACCTTCATTACACACACATACAGAGTCTGAGGAAATCTCTGTCTTCCTAACACTGCCACTCAAAAGAGCCACTTTTCACTGGACTTCATGATTCTCATGAGCTTGTTTTACGCTTCATTATTGGCATATATAAAATGCAAGTACCTAATCTGCGAACATAACACATGATCCCACTGAGGTGGGCTGCTTAGAGCGTTGAATCTGAAGACACAGTCTTCATACATCTAAGATCCAGAATTCATTACTGCTTCCATTAAACATCAGCAATGAGGGTCACTGTTGATTATACCAAACTGCATTAGAAAAACTCAGTGATTGGATTATGGGAGGACAGGAGACCCATCTCAATGAAACAGCTGAGGTTAAATTTCAGGATTTTTTCCCTCCTATGTGTCTTAGGCATGACCATTTCAAACACAGAACAACTTTTTTCAGGATGCTCATGTACCCAGACTGCTGCTTCATCTTCTCTTTCAGACATTGTCTCTGATAGTGAAAAAGACACACTCACCTGTCCTGCCTGAGTTGCTGGAAGTGACGCCAGTGTGTGATGATTCTGGAACAGAGTATGTGGGAGAAGGAACCAGAACCGAGACAAGTGTTTGTGAATCTGTGATCTCACCTCCCCACAGAGCACAATTATCCCTCCACCTGCCCCGCAGCAGCACAGTCTTTATGGGAGTCGAGTGTCCTTCAAAAACTGCTTTCCCAGTTTCTAATTATAAAAGCCAATTACAAGTTTCTAGTTAGTATCTCCCAAGAGACAGTAAAGTCTTTAGAAAGGAATATATTTTTCCATGACCCCTTGAGTCAAAGATGACCCAGTAGCAGAGAGCATGAAAGAATGAGGTCTGACATGAGAAACTGTCACAGAAGCCCTAGTGACTCACAGGATTCTCTCCTTCTCTGGTAATTTTCTTAGAATCGGAATTTAATTCTTTCTTACAGTTCAGATAACTTGTCTACATTGTTTAATGTGCAAGTGTATACTGAGTCAGACCAGGAGCCTGAGAGTAACCTTCCGAGAACTTGAAAGAAAGGGTGGAAGAGAAAGCTCAGAACTTATGTGAAGAATCATTAGAATCAATTCCACAAGGAAATGTAAAAGAATTTGGTACCATGGGTGACATGGAAATTTTGTAGGAACATTTATTCTTTCTACACTGACTCCTTTAGTGGTAAGAAGTGAAATACAACAATGCCATCCAAGGCTCTCCTTCTTAAGAGAAAAAAGATTAAAAATAACAATGAAACAAAGTTTCAAATCAGATCAGTAGGACAGTTACAATAATTAAGATACTGCATATTGTTGTCTCCCACTTTTAAAAACCTCCCACTTAGAAAAAAAGCATTATCAAATGTTTAAAAGAGAGATTCTACAATTTTTGGACAGGGAAGTTCCCAAGACTGGTTTTGAACTCCGTGTCCTCCTGCCTCAGCCTTTCAGTACACTAAGAGCTACCAATTTAGTTACAGTCAGACAGGAGGTAAGTCAGTACTGCTCATTCTATTCAATCTTCTAGGATGTTTCCTTCTGTCTTCTATACTTCCAAATTGTTCATCACTTGTAACTGAAGAAGAAATACATGATTTAACCATACAAAGAAGTCCTTTAGATTGTCCAAGATACAATCTTTAATTTGGTTTCTTCCATTGTTCTGTTTCCCCCTAGTCTGTCTACACACACACACACACACACACACACACACACACATGCTGCCACTTTTTTGGCCAATGATCGAAACAGTTAATGTTTAACAAATCCAAGTTGTTGTCTTTCCAAGTTGAGGAATAAATTTGAGAACAACAGAGGAATTTAGGAAAATATTTATTAGAAATGATACTTTTTGAGCGAGTGTATAGTTCAGGCTGGCCTGAACTCACTACAGAACACAGGTTTGCCTCAAACTCATACCAATCCTCTGGCCTCAGCCTCCTGTGTGCTGGGATTACAGGCATAAAAAACAACCACACCTGGTCAGAAATAATAAATTTTGAAAATCTCTTGTGAATATCCAAGAGGGAAAAGAAGTCCAATGTGTTTTTCTTGTCTTGATCTTGTATAGACAAGCAGAGCACAGGAAATCGTTTTCAAAGGGTAGCTTTGCATGTTTAGAGTTTAAAAGAAATTACCAAATAAAGTCTGAGAATCATTTTGGATCAATCTGAACAGTCTGGGGCACAATCTATCTCTGTTGAATAAGGTGACTCAAATATGAAGAATTGTTATAGCTTGTACCTCTTGGGAGGCTACCACTAGGCCTACCAGTATTTAAATAAAATGTCAGAATCAAGTGGCTATTTAAAGCCCACAGTCTTTAGATTGTACTCCAAGTTTTCATAGCCATTTGCCAAATATCAAAGCTTTTTTATGGCAAATAAATGTAGGATTTTAAAACAAGAAATTAACCTCACTAGGAATCATGAGAACACCAAGGACTTATAAAACCTTAGTTAGTAGAGTATCCTATATATGATGTCAAGAAGAAAACTGTCATTAAAACAAGACTGTTTTATTAGCTGTATAGTCTAAAATGAAGAAAATTTTACTATAACTCTAAAAGACCAAAGCCGTCACTGAAACATACATTTTTTTGAGACAAGGGACAATTTTTTTCTTTTAATGGGATTATGTTTTTTAAGTAATCCTTTAAATATCAGCATCAATGTAAATCTTAGGAAATATGATATTTTAACTAAAGGCAAACGTTTTACCTTGAGGATAGAAACATTCTTTTAAATTAATCAGTTTAAGGAGAAAATGTAAAATCTTCTCTTTTAGTGTCAATTGTAATGGAGAGAGAAAGACCCACTCTTTTCCCTGTGAGGCTTTACTGCCTGGGAGGGTCTATTCCCCGTGAGGAGTGGCCTTTTGCAATCCTCCAGATTAGCAATCTACCACCTTTGTTACTGTGGACCCATAGGTGCCACACCCAGAGGCCACCACATTTATGACTAAAAGCCTCACGAAATGCTTTTCCCCTAGCTGGGGATGTAGCTCAGTGGCACAAGTGCCTACCTGGCAAGCACAAGTTTGTGAGTTCAATTCCTGGTACCACAAAACAAAGCAAAATGAAATGTCTTTCCTTTAAATAATTAATTCCTATTTTTCAACACACTATACATCAGAAGACCCACAATCTTTGGATCCCTTTTACTTTTTTGTCAAGGGAAGCATGACCAGTTGACTGATACAAGAGTCTGGAGTGATCTGAACAATGTGTGGTGCCTGTCTCTGTCTGCAGCCTCTGCTCCATCACCTTGGGGTTGGGCAAGCTGCCGGCAGTGGTATTAATAGGCTCAACTGCCCACACTTCCCCTCCCCAAGTGATAGAGTGGTTACGGCCTCTGCAGCTATGTTCTCCATTGGCTTTTTAAAAATCTGGGCCAATGCAGAGCGTGCGTTGTTAGTGCTGGGAGTAGCCACCCAGCAAGTGCGCAGTGTGGTGGAGGCAACCAGTTCACTCCTGTTCTGGGATGCCACTCTAGGTGCTGGATGTCCCACCCATTTGGTACCCATCCCTGGCTGTAGTTGGTGGTGCACGCCAACCACTGTGGGTGGACCAGGCATGCGAAGGCACCTGGGAAATCCCAGGTGAATCTGCTTAGGACTGGGGCTTGGGACCCTCCCTGAGCCTGGTCTGTGCCCCTCCCCCCCAGCAGCGCCACAGTACCACTCAGTACTAGAACTATCTGTGCACAATTTAAAAGAATTTATTTTCTTTTTCATCTGATTAAGCAAAGCTGGAGGGTTTAAGCTCTATTGGTGGAACCGTTTCTCTGTCCTCCCTTTCCCACTCAGGCTTGGGACTTAATTTTAAAGTAGAGCCCTGAGCCAAATCCTTTGTAGTTGTAAAACCCCTGCTAAGCAAAACGCAAAATAGAACAGTAAATGCAGGAATCAAGTATGCAAAGAACACTTGTACATGCATATACACCAGTGGTTCTTGAGACTACTTGTTCTATTTTCAACTACTCGTAACTTAATATACCTTTCTTCTCTTTGGTTTTCTTAAGCCTATTTCTCTCTTTAAGCTTGTTTATCTCACTGTCCCTAGTGAACCATTTCTGGCCCTAATGAGCCACCATCTGGAAGTTTTACACCTGATGTGCCAGTACCACCGACACACATGTGCTGAATATTGGCTCTAACCAATTCATTTCTTCCCCCATTGCATGCACTTGAGAAGCAGTTCCCACCATCCATCTACTCTCTCACTGGAGATCCCTCTTCAGGCACCAAACGTTGCAACTTGGGTTCTTGGCCATCCCAGGGAAAAACAGCAGCAAGAATGAGGAAAAGACAAACAAGAGACAAGAGCTGGGTCAGGTGGAGGTTTTCTCTGTCTTGATGGGAGGAGAAAAACTAAACAACAGTAGGGGTGTTGTTTATACTTTTGCGGAGTTAGTAGCGTGAGACACAAATTGCCTAGAGACTAATGACTGAAATTGTCCAGGCAGCGTGTCCTTCACAGGAACTCTGGCTCTGTTCTGCCCACACACTTATGCCCAATCTCAAGCTTTAGCCACTCACTACCTGCACCCTCTACCCTGAAATCTTTCACCATCATCCTCTCCACCCTGGCCATCTTCTGTTAGGGCAGAAACTGGACCTCACAGTTGCCTCTGAGGCCATACCACCCTGAACATGCCTGATCTTGTCTGATCTTGGAAGCTAGACAAGGTCATGCCTGATTGATACTTGGATGGATGACTGTCTGGGGAACAAATTGTCCTTCTATCATGGGGGGAATCCCTGTCTGCCCCACCAATCCATAAATCACCTGTAGCTATTCTAAGCCAATTAGCAGCCACTTTCATTTTCACTTTGTTAAACAAATGCAGCTCACAGTAGATATGCTTAGGCTCAGAAACACACTTAATCTGGTTACTTTCTTGAATATGAATAGCAGTCTATTAGAATGTCCAGAGTGTGACCAACTCAAAATCAAAAGTTATTCGCTTATACAAGATATCTTCAGTTTAGTTTTCCCATTTTGTTCCCTACTGTGTTGTTTTTTTCTTGTTTATGTGATGTGATTGAAAAATATGTGAATTTTCAAAATAAAGTATATTTACTATAGTATAGACACATTGCCATTAATCTCCTTGAAATAGTCCTCTTTTATCCCATCTTTCTCTTGGAATGGATATTATATATTATTAGTCAAAAATTGTATTTACTTTTCAACCAAAGTCCAGTATTTTGTACCTATTGTTTGTACCTATTCTTAGGAACTATTTACAAAAAGATTTTATTTCATTAAGAAGTTTGCAGCATTGACTGCCCACTCTTAAGTTTATGTGATAGTTTTGTGGGGTTTTTGTTGTTGTTGTTGTATTTTGCTGTTTTTTTTAGGATTCTTTGGTGTGTTTTTGCTTTTTTTTATTTTAAAAGTAAAAGAACAAAAACATATTAACAAACAGCCATTTACAAAGTAGCACAAGAACAGTACAATCAAAACTGAATTACAGATAAGGTGAAGGAATTAACAATGGGTGTTGTACTACATATTGATAACTTCAAAGTGTATGCTCAGGAAAACACACATAGACATGCAAGATTGATCGAACAACTAATCATCAACTGTTCCTTACAATAAAGCAACAGAAGTCAGCAGTACAGCCATGTTAACCTTTCTGCATATACATACATACATGCATTGTTATTTGATAGTTTTGAATTCCACAGTAACTTATTATTCTTCATGGTTCTAACTCTGAGACAGTCACTATGAGTATTTTCATGGTAAAAATAATAACATTTATTTCTCTCAGACAAATCAGTAATAATGAAGTAAGATGTAACTAATCAATAACTGCCAATCGTGCTGCTTCAGTACTTCCTTCTTGCAAACCCCATGTAAGCCCTGGACTACCAGAGATCAGGACCTGACACTTTGGAAATAATTCCTAGTGGAGTCCATTAATGTTAATAAATCTGCCTCCAAATCCTTGGTGATGTCTCGGTCTTTCTGTTTGCTGCTGCATCTGGTGCATTGGCCAGGAAAACTGACCCTATTGACCTCTTCCATTACCAGCCAAGGCCCTTTCCAGGCCCCAAAGGAAAGGTGTGCCCTTGAGATTTCTCAAAGTCCCCTCAGAGGACTGGGGGAGGATTACCAGCTTGCCACTGTGGCCTACTCTGGGTCCAAAAAGAAGGAAGACACAGTCTGCCTGCCTGCCTGCCTGCCTATTTTTAGTCAGGCCCCTGAAGGCACCAGTTTTAGTCTGTGCCTGCTCAGTTCAAGCAGAAGGACAGCCTAATCACCTCTCATTAGTCAGGCCTCCCCGTGGTCTGGGGGAGGGAATATTTTAACACCTGAATGCTTGATGAATGAGTGAGAGGAACAGACAGTTCCATAGATCGTTCCATCTGTGCACCAGACAGGGAAGCACTGGTCCAGGTGTCTGACTGGGCCCTCACCTGTAGTTCTGTGATGGTTAACATATGGCATAATGGAGGCCTTGCACCCTCCTTAGCTAATCACGCTGAAATAACCCTCGATGGGCAAGGCCAGGGGGGTATTTGAATGGCTTCTCTTTGAGGGGCACTCACCTTTGTTGTGGCACCATTTAAGGGCACACCACACACATCTAGGGGCTCAGAAATGCGATCTAGCTAGTCCAAAGCCATAGTCCCTGACTGCAGGCTCAAGAATTTTTCAAATGGCCTTTCCAGTGATTACAGAGTTAAAATGACAGGCTCTGTGTCTGAAGACTCCCTGTGTCTGAACAAAGAGTCCCCTTGTTCCTGAGAATTCCACCTTGGCAGATGTTATTGTCCCCTGAACCTGATACTAGAACCTGTGCCACTGCCCCCTCCTGTTCTGAATCATCTACTTCCAGCCAATTGAACTTGTTCCAGCCAGCACTTCTTCTGTGTAACTCTGGAGAGTCCAGTCAGTCATTGCCTATGTTTGGCCACAGAGGCCCTCCCCACAGAACCTTCTGCTTTAGTTACCCTTACGTACCTACCACCCCAAGATGACTGTCAGCAACTCCTTTTGACTTTGTTCAACACAGAAATGTCACCACATTTTGACTGAGAGAAAAATACCCTGGTGAAAGGGAAAGGTTCCTCCATGGACTGTCAGCTCTGACAGGTGAGTTGCCATGGCCTGTCCCTAAGGTTGCCCCTCCTAGAATTACAAAACCCCAGAAAAAAGAAACAAAGCAATCCTGTTATGCACTTCCCAAAGATATCAAACCAGAGGGAAAAGGCCCATCAATATGTCAAAAGTTAACACTGCTACCCAGAAGCCTAATAAAAAACCTTCAGACTTTTATGAGCGACTCTGTAAATCCTACAGTGTCCACACACCTTTCACCCTGAGGCCCCAGAAAATCTACAGATAGTAGATGCTGCCCTCATCGCACAACAAGCACCTGAGAGCTGCCAGAAAATCCAATCTGATAGACAGCCATACCCTCTGGCCAAAGACCAATATACAAGATATAAAGTCTATGGACATGAAAAAATAAATGCCTATTCAGACTAAAAGATAAGAACTCTCAAAAGCTTCAACCTGGATCACATAACAACCCTTTCATTGGTCTGATGGGCACAAACCATGGCTAAGAGCATAAACCCCCAAGCAGAAAAAAATTATGAAATGGGATAGATACAGCATATCAACCATAATTTTGTGATGTATAGAACAGTAGATGTAGGCAATTTCCTTTACGATATTTTTGTTGTCCAATTTTCCAGCTGCGTACACAAGAATCATAACATTTAGCATCCATGTTTACCCTCCAGGTTTCACTGCTTTACAGAATAATAAAAATAATCAGTGTAATAAGTCCACAGACGTAGGAGGTTTTGTATTCTTAGTAACTCCAAGGGACATAAGACACTGTTCTTGTTGAAAATATAAGCATCATTTAGGCACGTGGAAGTTAATGAGTTGTCCAAATTCAATGTTTTTAAAGGGAAATTTGGACTTTTGAATCTTACAGAGCTGGTAAAAAAACAGTATTTTAAAACAGTGGACTACAAACCTAGTTAACTGCATTCTTTTATAATAGAGGAGTCTTTACAACTTGCTGTGCAATGTCTACACATAGGATATGTTCAAATATCTCAGTAATCAGAGAAATGCAAATATATTTGGCACAAGAAGCTGTCACACACCAACTGAGCAAAAATGAAAACAATAGAAGGAACATAATTCCAGAGTGAGGGCAAACCAGGAATCTCACGGACTGTGAGATGTGAAAATTGTGTTAACATGTGCCCTGAGAATTCTTCTACATCTAAGCTGATAGGTACTTCTGGTCCAACAATTCCATTATCATGTATCAATTTAAAAGATATGTAGATAAACTTAACAGATAGCACTAAAAGGTCTAGAATTTTTATAACAGTTCAACTCCTACATAGTAGCTTCTAAATAAAAAACACTCACATGAAGATTCTTAGTGGGTTGATTAATTTAATTCTTTTGTATTTGGAAAATGAAATTTTGTATACCAAGTGCGCCTGGGCCCCTGTCTCTGTATCATCGTTGAGGTTGGGTGCTTTTCCACCTAGTGCCATAGTAATTTGTGTGCACCCATGTTTGTTGTAGCATAATTTGAAGCAGCCATGTGTCTTCCCAATGTGAGAGCCCGAGACGAGTGAATAAAACCAAAAAGTACAGTTATTATCAAAGGGAAGACAACTGATTGGGTAGGAAAACAATGGAGATTAGGGAGGAGAAAATTGTTTGATTAAATGAACATGCCTTTGTTTGTATAACTGAGTAACAAATGTGAAGATAACATTAAGTAATACAGCAACCATTGTTAATTCCCTACTATCTTCTCCATAGTTTTGTATTTCCTTTATTGTTTTTGTGTTTTTCTGGTTTATGTCTGTTTGGTTGTTGATATGTTTCCATTCTTTTGTCTTTAAAATTAAATAAAATTAAATTTTGTATAGCAGTGTAACAGAATAACCCACAACAAAAATGAAACAATGCAGGTGATATCACAACAGGGAAGAAAAATATTTAAAACAAGTAAACTAATATTTTATTTAGTGTACATAATAAAATCTTTAAAACAGGCTGAAAATTATCTTTGCCATGTAAATATTTGCCATTTGTACTTCTTTAGAGAAGTGTTTCTTCATTTCATTAGCCCATTTATTGATTATGTTGTTAGTTTTAATTTTTTTAGTTTCCTATATAGATATTAATATGTGGGAAGAGAGTGGGCAGGATTTCTCCATTCTATAGGATGTCCATTCACACTGATAATTATTTCCTTTGTTGTATAGAAGCTCTTTTATTTAGAACAGTCCAGTTGGTGATTCTTGATACATTTTTCTTAGTAGAGTTTTGCTCAGATAGTTTTTGCCTGTCAAGTGTTTCCCTGATATTTTATTCTAGCAGTTTTGGTATTACAAGTGCGAAATTTTATCATTCTCGTAAAATATTTTTCTACTGTTTGAAAATTCACCTAGTTTTAACCTCCGACCCCTGGATATCTACTTTGCTCAACATCATTTATTAAAATTGCTGTCTTTCCTCCAATACATGCTTTGCATATCCGTTTGCCAAGAATCAGACAGCAGTGATTCTCTGCATTTAATTCTCTATGTTGTCCCTTTTGTCTCCATGCCCTTTCTGTCAGCACCACGCTTTTTTGCTACAACAGTGATGTAGTATATATTGAAATTGGATGCTGTGACACCACAAGCTTCACGCTTTTTCCTGAGGATTGCTTTAGTTTTTCTGTTTAATTTTTGTTTCCAGAGAATTTTAGGATTTTTTCTATTCTTCTAAGACTTTTATTGATATACTGATGGAGACTGCATTGAATCTATAGATTGCTTTCAGCACTAGTCACTTTGACAGTATTATTGCTGCTGATCCATGGACATGAGAGGAGTTTTCATTTTTCTAGTGTCTTTTTCAACTTCTTTCTTATGTGCTCTGTAATTAATTTTTAATTAGATTTATTGGTACATTTTGGATATACACAGTGATCATATGCATCATAAGAAATTTGTACATGTACATGATTATTTCAGTTCCTCTTTTTCCCCAATCCAATCTCCTCCCTTCAGGCATGTTTCCCCTCCCTATTTACAATGTCTTCATTGTCTCCCTGGAGTGGGTAACTGAAAAAGTAAATAAGAACCAAAATATGAGATGGATATTGTAAAATGGGAAGAAATTTTTCAAAGGGAAAGGGGAACTAGGGTGGGTGAAAGAGGAAAAGCAGAAAAGGAAAAGGGAAAAATAATTTTTAAAGGATAAAATAAAAACAAAGATCTGTAATTAGTGTTGCAGGGTTTTGTTGCCTTTCTGGTCGGGTGTACACTATTTCATGTTCTCTTCAAACACAATGTAAATGTATTGATTTCTTGATTTCTTTGCCAGATGAGGTTTTTAATAGTGCATAAAAATTATGGATCTGTATGTTAAATTGTATCAATCTTTCCATGCCCCTTAATGAGACCAACAGTGCTTCAATTCCGCTTTTTCCTTACAGTTCAAATTCTCACGTATGTGTGCAAATTTGAAAACAAGTTTGTATAAGTGTGACAATTTATTATGGATCTAGTCCATGAGTGGGATATTTGGAAAGATGGAAGAAAATATGTGTATATATATATATATATATATATATATATATATATATATATAATTGTGTATGTGTTTGTACATGTAAAAAATCTTTTAGGTCATGATTTCTATTTCTAATCAGAAAAGCACTCATCGTTGAAAACTCAGCATTAGAAACGTGTGTAGAGGACTCTAGTGGCCCTGGGAAGCTCTAAAGCAAATTAGACTGGTTTATTTGCCTGATAGAAAAATATAAAGATGTGCCTCTCAAGCTATCTGATGTGTTCATGTGTAAGGGGTGATTTTAAACACTTTCTCTTTTTTGTGGACAGTAATCTCTCCCTTTAGCACTAATAAAAGTTGATGTGAGGAAAATAGTCTTCCTTGGACAATTTCTTTTTTTGATTTTTAAAAGTACAAAAAAAAAGAAAGAAAGAAAACAAAAAAAACAAAACAAAAAAACAACAAAAAAAGGAAAACATTACCAAAAAGACAAAAGTAGCACAAGAGCAGTACAATGAAAATTGAATTACAGACAAAGTGACAGGGAATCACCAATGGTTGCTGCACCACACATTGATAACCTCAAAGCGCATGCTCCTGAAATCACATATAAACATACAATCTTGATCAAACACTCATGAACTGTTTCTTACCATAAAGCGACACAGGTCAATAGTGGCACTATATTAGCCATCCTGCATATAAACACATAGACACATATTTGTCCCTCTCTTCCTTTTCTTCCTCCCCCCATCCCACCTGCTCCCTACCTTTGGGCAGATTCCCTTCAGATCCCCCAATCCACCATCCTATCTTCAGATTCCTACACCAGTGATACAATACGTTGCCTGCACATGAAACTCTGATTTATTTCACTTATGAGTATGGTGTCCAATTGTGACAATTTGCTTGCAAAAGCCCCAAATCTGTCCTTCTTCATAGCTGAGTAATATTCCATTATATAAAAATGCCACATTTTTTAAGTCCAGTCCTCTGTGGATCGACATTTGGGTTGTTTCCACAACTTAGCTATTACAAATTGTGCTGCTATAAACATGGGTGCACATATATTGCAGTGATATGATGCTTTCATATCTTCTGGGAAAATACCCAGAAGGGGAATAGCTGGGTTGAATGGAACCTCTAGACCAAGTTTGCTAAGGAATCTCTAAATCGATCTCCACAGTGGTTTCACCAGTCTGCATTCCCACCAACAGTGCAGAAGAGTTCCTATTTCTCCACAGCCTCACCACCACTTGTTATTGGATGACTCCTTAATGCTGGCCAATCTTACTGGGGTGAGATGAAATCTCAGTGTTGTTTTCATTTACATTTCTTGAATCATTAAGATGTAGAACATTTTCTCATATATTTATTTGTCATTTGTATTTATCTGAGAAGTGTGCATTGATCTTAGATGCCCATTTCTGGATTGGGTCTTTGAATTTGAACATGTTCATCATTTTTAATTCTTTGTATGTTCTAGATAGAAGACCTTTGTATGAGGTACAGCCACCTAGGATTTTTTCCCAATCTGTGGGTTTTCTTTTCACTTTGCTGGTGATGTCTTTAGATGTGCAAAAAATTTTCACTAAGATGAGGTCCTAGATATTGATTCTTTGAAGTGTTTCTCTTGTGTTTGATTTTTGTTCATGAACTCTCTGCCTACTCCTATGTCTTCAAGATTTTTACCTACTTTCTCTTCCAATAGATTCAGTGTTTCTGTTTCAATATTGCGATCTGCGATCCATTTTGACTTGAGTTTGGTGTATGGTGATAGACTTGGATCTATTTTCAGTCTTTGGCAAGAGGAAAGCCAATTCTTCCAGCACCATTTATTAAACGGGCTATCTTTTCTCCAGTGAGTACGTTTGGCCCCTTTGTCAAACATCAGGTGGCTGAGTGTGTTAGTGGTTATGGCTGCATCTTCCAGTCTGCTCCATTGATCCTAATGGTCTGGTTTTTAGCCAGTAGCAGGTTGATTTTATTACACTAGCTTTGTAGTATAATTTCAGGTCAGGGATTGTGATTCCACCTGATTTGTTCTTGTGGCCCAGGATTGCTTATGCTATTCTGGGTCTCTTCTGGTTCCAGATGAATTTAAGGCATGTTTTCTCTAGATCTATGAGGTATGCTGATGGTAGTTTAATGGGAATTGCAGTAAATCTGTATAACAATTTTGGTAGTATGGCCACTTTCAGAATGTTGCTTCTTCCTAACCATGAGCATGGAATGTTTTCCATGTACTGAAATCCTCATCGATCTCTTTTTTCACAGTACTGTAGTTTTCACTGAATAAATCTTTTACATCCTTTATTAGATTGATTCTTAAATATTTCATTTTCTTGGAAGCTATTGTAAAAGGTATGGTTTCCTTAATTTCTCTCTCAAACTGTTTGTTGTTTGT
This sequence comes from Dinomys branickii, assembly GCA_004027595.1. Taxonomy (NCBI): domain Eukaryota; kingdom Metazoa; phylum Chordata; class Mammalia; order Rodentia; family Dinomyidae; genus Dinomys; species Dinomys branickii. The sequence goes on from PVLD010014938.1 coordinate 29,771, forward strand.
GTATAGGAATGCTATTGATTTTTGTACCCAGCTACTCCGCTGAATTTCTCAGTTAATTGAAGGAGTCTTCTTGTGGAGTTTTTGGGGTCTTCCACGTAAAGAATGATGTCATCTGCAAATAGTGATAGTTCTACTTCTTCCTTTCCTATCCTTATTCCTTTTATTTCTCTCTCGTATCTAACTGCTCTGCCTAATGCTTCCAGAACTATGTTGAATAGGAGTGGTGACCGTGGACATCCTTGTCTTGTTCCTGACTTTAAAGTGAAAGATTTCAGTTTTTGTCCATGTAGTATGATGTTGGCTGTTGGTTTGTCATAGATGGCTTTGATCAGATTGGGGTAAAGGCCATCTATTCCTATTTTTTCTGGGGTTTTTAACATGAATGCATGTTGGACTTTATTGAAAGCTTTTTCTGCATCTATTGAGATGATCATGTGGTTTTTGTCTTTGACTCTATTGATATGATGTATTACATTAATTGATTTGCGAATATTGAACCATCCCTGCATTCCTGGAATCAATCCAACCTGGTCATGGTGTATAATTTTCCTTATGATTTGCTGTATTCTGTTTGCTAGTATTTTGTTGAGTATCTTTGCATCTATGTTCACTGCAGTGATTGGCATATAGTTCTCTTTCTTAGTTGGGTCCTTGTCTGGTTTTAGTATCAGTATAATACTTGCCTCCAGAAATGAGTTAGGGAGAATTGCTTTCTTTTCAATTTCATTGAAAAGTTTGAGGAGTGTTGGCAATAAATCTTCTCTGAATGCTTTATAGAATTCTGCAGTGAATCCATCAGGGCCTGGGCTTTTCTTTGTCAGTAAGTTTTTAATGACATTTTCAATCTCATTAATTGGTATTGGGTTGTTCAGGATTTTTGTATCTTCCTGATTCAAGTTTGGTTATTCATACATTTCTAGGAATCTGTCCATTTCTTCTGAGTTTACTATCCTATGGGAGTAAAGATTCTCAAAGTAGGTATTAATGATCTTTTGAATTTCTGTAGGGTCTGTAGTGATTTCATCCTTTTCATTCCTTATTGCATGAATTTGAATTCTTTCCTTTCTTTTCTTGGTAAGGTTGGCTAGGGGTTTATCAATTTTATTCATTCTTTCAAAGAACCAACTCTCTGACTCATTTATTTTTTGTAGTGTTTTCCTCATCTCAATTGCATTAATTTCTGCCCTGAGTTTTGTAATCTCCTTTCTTCTTTGGAGTTTTGGTTTGACTTGTTCTACTTTTTCTAGAAGTCGGATCTGTAGCATTTATTTGCTCTCTTTCTGTTTTCTTTATACATGAGTTCATTGCTATAAATTTCCCTCTGAGGACTGTTTTCATTGCATCCTGCAGATTCCGGTAGGTTGTATTTGAATTTTCATTTATTTGAAGGTATTTTTTAATTTCTTCTTTAATTTTTTGTGTGACTCATTGGTTATTCAGGAGGTTGTTGTCTAATTTCCACATGTTTATAGGGTTTTTGGAGTTCCCCTTGTCATTAATTTCCCGTCCCATTGCACTGTGGTCAGATAATATCCATGGGATAATATCAACACTTTTGCATTTAGGTAGATATGCTCTATGGGCTAGAATGTGGTCTATTTTAGAGAAAGTCTCATGTGCAGCTGAGAAAAATGTGTATTCTGATATTGTGGGGTGAAACACTCTGTATACATCTACTAAGTCTATTTGTTTGCACTTTTGGTTCAGGTCTGTTATTTCTTTGCAGAGTTTTAGTCCCGTTGGCCTGTCTCTTTGAGTCAAAGGGGTGTTTAGGTCCCCTATTACAATAGTGTTATTAATTAGTTGGTTCTTCATGTCTGTTAAGATTTGACTTATAAAGTTTGGTGCTCCAGTATTTGGTGCATAAATGTTTAGGATTGTTGTCTCTTACTCTTGCAGCTTTCCCCTAGCTAGTATGTAGTGGCCTTCTTTATCTCTTTTGATTGTTTTTGGATTGAAGTTTACATTATCTGCAAACATAATAGCTACCCCTGCTTTCTTCTGGGAACCTATTTCATGGAGGATTGTTTTCCACCCTTTAACTTTTAGTCTGTGGATTTCTTTTTGAGTAAAATGTGTTTCTGGTATACAGTATATAGTTGGATTTTGTTTCTTAATGCACTCTCCAGTCTTTTTCTTTTGACTGGTGAATTGAGACCAATTACATTAATGGTTATATGTTCCCTTATTCTTGTCATGCTCTTTGCTTGTTGTTTTCCTACTTTTGCTCTCTGTTTACTTGCTTGTTCGGTTTGAGGGTTCTTTCCTATTGTTGTTCTTGAGATTGTGGTCACCTTTTTCTCTGTCAAGAATATCTTTTAGTGCTTTTTCAATGCTGGTTTGGCACTCATGAAGTTCTTCAGTTGTTCTTTTTCATGGAAATATTTTATTTCTCCATTGAATTTGAGGGATAGTTTTGCAGGATACATCAATCTGGGTTGGAAGCTGTTTTGTTTCAGAATCTGTAAAACCTCGCTCCAAGCACTTCTTGATTTTATGGTTTCTTTTGAGAAGTCTGCTGTGATTCAAATGGGCTTTCCTTTATAGGTGATCTGCTTCTTTTCTCTAGTTTCTTTCAATATTGTGTTCTTTTGCTGGATGTCTGGGATCTTGACTATTCTATATCTGGGGGTGGCTTTATTTGGGTTATGGCTTCTTGGGGTTCTATATGTTTCGTTTAACTGCACATAAGTATCTCTTATCATGTTTGGGAAATTTTCTCCTATTATTTCAGCAAATATTCTTTTTATATCGTTTGTGTTGCCTCCTGCTGTTTAATTGATTCCTATTACTCGGATATTATTTCTTTTTGCCTCATCTTGGAGCTGTTTCATTAATTTTTCCTGGATCTTTGATGGCTTCAAGAGATCTTTTCTTTCACAGTCACTAGCTACCATGCTGTCTTCAAGATCTGAAATTCTATCTTCAGCTACATTGAAGCGGTTTTGCAAGCTTTCAGTGGAAGTTTTCAATTCCTGCCAATCTCTTTGAGTCTGTTTCATGTGTTCTAATTCATTCCTAAATTGTTCATGTAACATTTCCATTTGTTTCCTATGTTCTTCTATTCTTTTATCTGTTTATTCTCTATATGTGCGTAACATTTCTTCCATTATTGTTTTCACTTCATTTTTTTTGCCTGAGAGATTATTTCTGCTTCAATCTCTTCTATGGCCTGATGGAGTTGTTTCTTTACTTTGGATGAGATCGTTTCAGAAATTGCAGGTATGTGGCTTCCTAGTTCTCCTATATCATTGCATCCAGGACTTGTTCTGGGTGGGGTTGAGTTCTGAGACTGCATTTTTCTCTTCTGTGTTGTCGTTTTGGATATCAGATGAAAAGTATTGAGCTACAACTTACCCAGGCAGCTCACCAGGCTAAGGTCCGTTGTAAAGGCTGCTCCAATGGCTCCCTCTCTTCAGGAAAATGTCCCTTAATCTTTCTGCCAAGAGTTGCACTCAGAGGGCTTCTCAGATGTTGCTTCGTGGGCCGAGCTCCACCCTACCCAGAGATCCAGGTCAGAGCGTGCACATGCCTCTCCTGCCCAGAGTTCCACGCAGGCAGAGGGGCCACCTAAATGCTGCTTTGTGGGCCGAGCTCCTCCCAGACCCAGAGATCCAGGGCTGAGTGAGCACACGACTCACCTACCCAGAGTTCCGCACAGGTGGGCCACTCAGATGCTGCTTTGTGGGGTGAGCTCCTCCTTGACCCAAAGATCCAGGTTGGAGCACGCATCTGCCTCACCTGCCCATATTTCCACACAGGCAGAGGGGCTGCCTGGGTGCTGCTTTGTGGGCAGGTTTTTATTATGGATGTTATCTTTTAGATTTTGTAAGCAAGAGTTGATATGTATTATTGATGTCTAATGTAAGTATTCACTACATATTTGATACAGTGCACCCTTGACTTACAAATTCAATTCATTCCCAAGGGCTGGTTCTAACTCAAGTTGTCAAATGAATGCTGATTCTCTCTCCTAGATACAAGCAGATCTCAGTGTCCTTAGTGATGCATTAGCCCCGGATTTCTCCATTAACCCCGTACAGAAAAGGATATTGTAATGTTCCTTCCAGCACTCTTTAAGGGTTATATATGTATCTGAGATCATTCAGAAGCACAAGCCACCAGCATTTGAGTCATAACTCAAGATGTTGGTTGTAGGTTAAAACTAAACTTCCAGTCATAATCTAAATTGTTTGTATGTCAGGCCAGTTGTAATTCAAGGGTACAATGTATTTTATTTTATTGGTATCTTATTTCCCTGCTAAGTGTATATTATACTCCATAGTAGGAAGCTTCTGACAAAACAGGAAGAGAAGGTGACAAGACTGCCACATAGGAAAGCTAAGCACATGTGCTGTCAGTGTAAGCAAGACATGTGTCTAGAATATGCAGTTGTCATGTGTGAAGACTGCCATGGATGTGACAGTGAGGCAAAGCTTATTTCTGTGATGAGTTCTACTGGTATTTTCACTGTAGTTCACATAGGAATTTATTTCTGGTGTTATCTCTTAGGTTTTGTAAGCAAGTACACACCTGATGTGAAAATGTTGATGTCTAATCTAAATGCACAATAATATTAATGCGATGTGTGTGTATAGAACATGTTTTTGTTCTGTGGGCAGACTTGAGTGTGATAACTGAAGCAAAGGTTTTTTTGGTAAGTGTCATTGGTTTCTTCATTGTAGTTTCACATAAGAATTTGTGTTGTTCTTTTTTAGACTTTTGTAGGGGATGGAAACTCTTAGCATATCATTTTTAAGACAAAATAATTTCAATCTAAGTACAAGCCTCAAAATGTGTCTTGAGAAACATCCCAGAAGGGTTGTAAAAAGTTAACTTTGCAGTTGACTTTGCCCTGGAATGCTTCTCCAAAGACAAAGAACACCCAGGCCCAGATAACCACCTATGACCCTGCCTGGGTTGTTTCATCCCTTCCCTGGCCCTAGATAAACAGTGTAACCATAAAGAAAATGTACGTTTATCTAAAGGGGGACATACAGAACAGAGTGTGGGAAATGCATATCATTGTGTTTGGGCCCATGACCGGGGCCTGACCCAGGCGAGTGGGACAAGAAGAAAATCGTGTGGTCACCTATATCAATGGCTGCAACATTCCAATCTGTTACCATAGAAACCAAAGGTGTATTTAAGGTTGAAACAAAGAAAGGCCCCACCTCATGTTCCTGACCTGCAAGTCAGGCATGTGTGGTGACTGGTCTAAAAATTCAATAAACTCTGTTTGCCCTAAATAGAGTTCTTTAGTCTACTGTGGAATTCAGCCTGTCTTGCCACTACACTTTGTCCACTAAAAAACAGTTGATATTGAAAATTCTGATGTTTTGTAAATACTCAATAAGTATTAAAAATGCATACTTTATTTCTGTGACTTTTTTCCTGTTAAGTACTTATGATTTAACATAATGAAATTCATAAAGTTAAAATTAATAATACATTAATAGAAATATCCTAAAGAATAAATGTGGGTCTGACAGACCCATGTTTCTGTGCCTTTATGAAAAAATCAGTGTTATGCTCCTAATGGTGCAGCTTCCTTCTACCCTGCTCAGGTCTTACCTGGGTTCACAGTTTTGCTACATTCCCACTCACTTGGATTTCTGGATACTTTCACTTGGCCGTCTGCACTCCAGGGCTCTCTTCCTTGCTCCAACATGGAGACCCCATTCTGGTCAAAAGGAGAGATTCCCGCTTGGAAAAAGAAACGCATGCAGTGTGCTGTAGTTTTTCCATACTCCAGCCCTGTTTACTTGAAGAAGAGGTAATAGAGTGATCTAAACAAGTATCTCACTATTCTATGCAGATGTCTAGCTCTCTCCCAAGGACCAATGATTCAAAGGCACCAGGGTCAAAAATAGGGAACTGGATAATTTAAGTCTACTATAAGGTTTCATGCATATTTCAGCTCTGGAATCACCACTGACATATCTATCCCAAAGGGAGCAGAACACCTGAAGAAAGAGGACAGTTACAGTTCACCCAGACAACAGGACATTTGTCTCAGTCAAACAATACACAATTTTCCATGAAGACACAAGAGAAAATGCAAAGGGACACATAGTAGACCTGACTTTTGAAAGGAAGTCATTCTCACCCAGGGAGACCAGGTTCCTATAGTTCTCCAATGTCACATCTCTATATAGAGTCTTCTGAGCTGGGTCAAGGCATTCCCACTCCTCCTGGGAGAACTCTATGGCCACATCTCTGAATGTCAACAGATCCTGAAATGCAAAACATGTATCATCATGGGGACATGAGAAGAGCTATAATCTCCCTATAAAATGAAAAGGAGTGAAATGTAAGTGCTTATTCAATTGAAGTGAATGAGCTAGATCCATGCTGTGATGTCAGGTGTTTCCTGATACAGGTCACTTTGCATTTCTGGAATTACAAAGATGGTTTTACAAGCTACTAAAGTAATTTGTGGCCAGGAAGTCCTATGTAGCTCCAGGAGATGGGCTGCTCATCATGAAGTCTTAGGCAGAATTAGACTGTTATGACATTTACTCCTACCCTCAACCTCCAGGAAAGGGAGGGGAGTCTAATGTTTAAATTGATCAGCAATGTCAATGATATAAACCATCAAACCTCTGGAATGAAGCCTCCATAAAAACACAAAAGGACAGGGTTCAAAGCAGCAGTCGGATGCATGTCTGGAGGTTTCTGGAAGGTGACGCATCCACAGAAGGCATGGGCACACTGTATTATTTATCCCATAGCTCACACTATGCATCTTTTCCATCTGGGTGTGCATCTTTTGAAGAAGCTTTACAAAAAAATATGCTAAGGGTGAGTGTTTTTCTGGCTTTTGTGAACTGCTGTAGCAAATTATCTGAACTCAAGTACGAGGTTGTATGAATGGGAATCCCTATTTATAGTTGATCATTCAGAATCACAGGCTGCAGCCTCTGCTTACAGCTGTCATCTGAAGTGTGGGCACTTCTACGTGTCTGAGCCCTCAATAGTGGGATCTAGACTATTTCTACAAAGTGTCAGAATTAGACTAAATTACAGAGCATCCTCTACAGAATTGCTTGCTTTGGGTGTGGAGAAAAATCCTCACATCTGGAGTCACAGCTGTCTATGTGGTGAATATATAGGAGGAAGTGAGTTTGTCTTTCATGTGTATTTACTTACAGTAAGGTAGTTTTGAGCACGTTATAGCTGTACAATTGTATTTCATTATACCATTACATAAAAGGTTGTAATACAAGTACAAGTAGTACTTGTAAGCACTGCTAGCTTCCCATAATCTTGCAACCTGCTATGTTTGCTTACATTTGCCCACGTTATCCTCAGCCTCTGTCATCTCAACTACGAATCTATCTCACTGGGACCTGTGACATGGATCATGTGAGGAAGCTCCACTGGATTATCCTGGTCCTTTTGCTGACATCAGTCCTTCAGAACAGTTGCATAATTTCTTTTCATGGATCAGGCAGTGTCTTTCACTTAAGCACCATGGTATATTTGCTAATGGAAATGGAAGATGTTTCATGTGTACATGTGCACATGTGTCTAACAAGAGCCACTAAGGGAGGAAGATAATTTTCACTGTTTTTCGTCCATGTATTTACGCAACATCCTTTCTCCAGGTTGTAGTCATACTATCTTCTAGTTTTTAACAAATTCAGCTTTTGTCTGTCTTTCCTGTCCTCTTGTTTTCTGCCTTTTCCCTCCTTACGGATCCCTGCTCAGACATCCTGTGAGTAGTGCTGGGCTGGAGCCTGACCAGCCCGCCGTCTTCACTAGGAGGAACCGCATCCAGTGCTTACTGACAATTATGTCGTAGATCTTGACCAGGTAAGAAAATACAGCAGGTTACATGATTATGGGAAGTTAGCAGTCCTATGTTGAGCACTTTGCAAAAGAGGGAGACACAGAACAAGGAAACAGGATCACTGCTTTACCTGAACAGCAGCCATTTTTGACTCCTTTTCTTTCCTCTTTCTCCTCTTCCAGGCTTCCTTATGTAACAGAAATATTTAAAAGTTAATCCTGAATATCAGACACACAGTTTAGTGCTCAGAATGAACACATTTCCTGCATTAACACAGCTGCACACACAAAAGAGAAACTCACAATGTAGAAGGATGGGTCTTGGGCTGCCCACTGGACTGAGGTGGGGATGCAACGATAGGACACTCCTATAGGAAGGCCAATCAGAAACTTCCTCCACACGTCTTCAGAGTGTGCTCCCCTCCTCGTCAAGCCTCAAAACCCAGCAGCATTAGGGAGCCTGGCTGCAGTGAGTTCTCTTTCAGGACATTGTCCCAGCTCTGACCAAACCCATATCCACTGCTTCTTCCTCATTCCTCCATGGAGTAACTGATCTTACCTCGCAGAAACGGAAGACACATTCTGGATGCCCAGTAATGCACACAGAATAGAATCTGGGTCCCAGGCTGACCATGGAAATAGCACTTTCTGGTACAGGGCCATAGGAGATTTATTTGCATAACGTCTCAGCGTGCCAATGGGAAGCCAGGGTTGAGCACCACCCAGTGGGGCAAGCCCATCCCATCTTCCACTATCTGGCTCTGCTCTCTTCTTGGAGCCTTGCCCCCAGGATCCAGACAGTAGACTGGGAAGTTCAGAAAGAAACTTGCAGAGCAGGCAAGGTGGACCAGAGGTGGGGTTAGGGTGGGGTTAGGATGTTAGTGGTAGGTGGAGGCTGTAGAAATCTCCAGGGAGACTGATATCAGAAAAAAGACTGGGGAAGGAAGGTGTCTGCCACCCCCAGCTGGTGGGCCAGTGAATTCTAAGCAAAGAGAAATAAGGGAAGCTCCTAAGGCCAGAGCTAGGGTGCCTTCAGGGAAAGGCAGGAGACTGTGTGGCTGGAGCAGAGTGAGCAGGGAGGATAGTGCAGGTGATGAAGGGAAGGACGACTTCTAGAAGCACAGCAAATATGGCTGAGATCTTCTAATATATCTCTCCCACTTTTGAAATGAATTTTGAAAACGCTGGACTTTGTCACTCATCTGATATAAAGATGTGATTTTTTCTTTCTCCTTTTTTTTTTGGAGACAGGTTCTTGCTATGCATTCTGGTCCTGAAATCACTATGTAGCCCAGGCTGGCCTTGAATTTACAGCAATCTTTCTGCCTCAGCCTCATGAAGACTGCGGTTATAGGCATATGACACTATGCCCGCTTGGCTTCTTTGTACCTTGAATGAACAAAATTACAAATATTATAATACATCTTATATTTCAAATATATGCACAAGTGCTCAGCTAAGCAGGGTCACCCCTACCTCAGACACTGAGGATTACAGAGCAAGTCAGGAAGTCACACAGGTACTATGAATGTAGACGTTCTGGTTGCATGTCCCAGTAGAGTTCAGGTGATACACAGACACAGTATTCCAGGGCTCCTGGGACAGGTCTGCAGGGCAGACAGAGACATAGATATATTGTCAAGAAGAGGTTCAAGGCTAAAGCACGGAACACCACTACATTCAGAGAACAAGTTCAGGAGAAACTAGCAGAGGAAAATTTGAAGTGATGAGAGAAAATTAAAGTAGTGGGCTTTCTTGCCATACATGGAGAAATTAAGTATGGGGAAAGATGGCCATCTCCTGCCCATTGCAACAAAAGCAATTCAGAGACAATAAACTCAAGTATACTGATAAATGAGTTTTTCACTCCCAGTCCAAATATTCTTCCCCTTCTGCAATTGTGCACAAGGCTGGCTTTCACAGTACTCGCTGTGTACTTGTTATTCAGTTAAAGGAACAGATTCCTCTAAATTCATGACCTCTAGCTGTGCAGTTAGCACTGAATGACTATCAATGAAGGACAGAAAAATTTGTCTCTTCCCTCAATTTGGATCAAATCTGAAGGGTCACCCCAGCTCCAGCATTCCTGCTAATGCTATATTGAGTTTAGATTTTTCTTTGGAGGGTCAGCAGGAACCATGAAAGGCTTTAATGCCAAGAGAAGACACAATAAAATTTAAAACTTACCCCTGATTAAGAAAGAGAAGGTGAAAGGTAGGGAAGGGAATAGGAAGGAAGAAAGGCAGATTGAAATGGATAAATGTGTATTAAGAGGCAACGTCCTTCTCTTAGAGCCTATGGCTCTGCTTTATTTTTGAAGAGCTGAGAGTCATTCCAGATTCCAACTAGCCACCTCCTTTCAAAAACTTGCCACAGCAAACAGGTCCAAGTTTGAAAATCATTTGAGGGATCTCATTTAGCTAGATTCAGATTCTTTATCTACTCTATGTTTCAAGTGGGTACAGTGAGGCTGAGGGGAGTGACTTCATTAAGTTACTCAGTTACTCTGAAGAGGTCTGACTTGAGTGAGAGCTTGGTGAAACTGAATTCTGAAAAGGTAGATTGGACAGGGCAGTGGGAAGGGTTTGTCTTTATTCAAGAAATCTTTCATATCCCTTAATCAAGAAGCAACTATTTTAGAGGTTTAATCACTCTCAGGCATTCAATTCCTCATTCTCATAAAAATATTTAAAACATGAAATTAGAAACAGCTATCACTCCCAGGCAACAGGCAGGAATTTCAACTGTAGAGAAATTTCTTCATCAAGACCTGATGAGCTCTGTCGGGAGAAACTATCCATTAATTCCGTCCATACTTCCACATTTGCACAGAAAGGGCACAGCAGTCTTGAGGGTTGCACTGAAACTACTTAGCTAGAGACCTGGGCTTACTAATTAAAAGATGTCATGAGAAAGACACTGAATATAAAGTAACTGGTTAAATACCGTTTTGAGTGTTAAAGATTACCAACATCTGTATCAATGCACAGAACACCACTGTCAAATCAGCTAACAGGCATGAAACAGTTCCAGCTTATGATAAAGAGTAGTAATCATTTGAATCGCATAATCTGAATAATCTTTAGAAGGGAAATGATTTGGGAAAATATCAAACTTAGAAGTCATAAAAAGACGGTGGCTACTAAACAGTGGCCTGACCCCCTCTCCGTGTCTCACTATTCTGTGGCAAGTGTAGAGCAGAGGAAGAGAGCGATCTGGAGCTGACTGAGCTGTCTGCCCACTCGCTGGAGGCCCAGGAGGCGCAAATGGAATTATCGTCTGACAGTATAGTAATTAGAAGATGAAGTACCTCAGGCCAATGGTTTTTAAGTTCTCAGACACGTCTGTGTAATTTGAAGGATGTGCAAACCATTACTTCACAACGTACTGCTCTACATCCATTCAACTCAAGCCTCCATGGGATGTGGGTTCTCTCCGTAAATGTCTCTTCTCCTGTTTCTTTTCTCCACTTCTCCTTCTAAGTTTCTATTTATTTTGTTCCCCTCCTCTCTGTTCCTGCTCTAACAGCGTGTTTGGTCCCACTCTGCTGTCCTTTCCCTGCAACTTTCCCACAGCCCGTGAACTCCACACGGCTCTTCTTTCTCCGGGTCTCTTCAGCTCTGCCGAGGCTGCGAATGCCGTGAGGTGAGGAAGGCACCACCATGGTGGGCCGGGCTGGGCTCTCGAGTGAGGGGAAGGCCGAGCCCAACAGGGGTGCAGCTAGCTGAGCTCCAGGGCAGCAGGCAGGGAGCAGGGCCAAGGCACATCCTGGGCAGCGACCTGCAGGGCACCAAAGAGTCGGGGAAGCTGACCGTGACACGCGACGGGAGCACCTCACAGTGAGGGACGGGGGCAGGTTCAGAGGCTTTGACCTCCGCAGCGAACACCTCAGTGAACACTGAAGTCCTCTTGTGGAAGAAAAGGGTTAGGAAGGCGAAGGGGCAAGTCAGAACCAGATAAACCGAAACTCGCCTCAGTCCCAGTTGCCACGCGAATCTACTCGCAGGGCCATGGAAAACTGCGCAGGCAGGCGCAGTGTTCCCTTGGTAGGCGGGCCCAGGAAGTGAGGGGTGGGGCCTGTGGCAGCCACTGGCGGCCTGGACTGGGTCAAGTGCTGCGAGAGGCGGGGCGGGCGTTGGGGGCGGGACAGCAGCAGCTGGCAGACCTTATTTTGGCCCCTTTTTATCCATCAGGCTACACACCCTTTGGACAGGTAGTACTCAACCTGGGGTGGGCCTCGGTATTATCCACACCTAGAACAACGCCAAAGCAATCAGTGGATTAATTTGGTAATCACATACCCTTAAGGCCCAATCACACTAGATCCACTAACCTCTGAGAAATCCCAGATCACTCCATGAGGCTTTGGCCAACAGCTAGACACAATCTATAACAGTGTATGAGGATACAAAGAGATTGCCAGCTGCCTTAGATCATTTTTTTCTTGCTGAGACAGATATCCAGAGCTCAAATTTAAAGGAGGAAAGGTTTATTTCAGCTCATAGTTCATAGAGATTTCAGTGCATAGTTGGCTGATTCCAACACATGAGGGCATAGCAGAGGAGAAGCAGTTCGTGGCATGGGAGAGAAGCACGGAGCAGTGAGCCTACCTTCTCTCTTTCCCTATAAGCTTTTTTTGCGATGCTATCCACACCCAGGGTAGGGCTTCTGTCTTCAGTAAATCCACTCAGCCACACTCCGACTGTCTTGGTTACATATTTCTTGTTCCTGGGACAAAATACCCAACACCCAAAATTAAGGAAGGAAAGGTTTATTTAGCTTACAGTTTGCGGAGATTTCAGCCCATACTTGGCTGGTTCTGAGGCACAGTGGCCCATTGCAGAGGGCAACAATTCATGGCGGCGGTACACAGCAAAGCAACAAGCACAAGAAGGGAGGAGCGACAGCAGGCATGGTAGCCAGCAGCCTTTCTCACCCTTGCATGTACAAACTATCCACACTAGGGTATAGCTTTCATACCCATAATCCCAGCAAACTATCTGCCCAAGGGTGGGTATAGCTCTCACACCCATAATCCCAGCAAACTATCTGCCCGAGTGTGGGTATAGCTCTCACACCCATAATCCCAGCATTGGATCATGGATCAGTCATAAACTCTAAAAGCCACCCCATAACTGCATGAGGATTTGGGGGGACATGCAGACACAAACCATAACACAGACCCACTTCAATCCAATCAGGGGAATAATCCATTTATCACACACATAATTCATGTTCACACACTGTAGATCCAGCCAGCTCTGAAAAGCTCCACTTAGGAGCACAAGAGGCTTGCAGTGCCAGCTAGATACAAGGCATAACAGAAGAACACACAGAGAAAAAGATGTTGTGAGCATTTCCTTTATGCTGAGCAGAAAAGTATAACAGCATTACTGTGGTCTCACGTCTTGGTTTAAATTGTGTGGCACAGAACTTATTTCGTATAGACTCATGGAAGGATAAAATTGTTGTTATTAATTTGTGATCTTATATTTACCCAGTAAACCTGGCTTAAAAAAGTGAGTTGCTACTGGGTAAAATTTTTGGTTCAATTAAAATATCACAAATACTGTACTGAAACTTGGAACTGTTTGGTGCATGTAGCATACTTTATCAAATATGCTAAGAGTTTGTAGGTGGTATTACAGAAACTTCTAAAGGCTGAGAAGATATTATAGTGTGCACTTATAAGTGCCATTTTCTTCTATAATCCCAGGACTAGAAAGATGCCTTTGTCTCAAGTGCCACTTCCTAAGAGACAGAGAGCAACACCTCAGGGAGGGTGTGATGTCACAGACCCTAGAATCCCATTCATTCGGAGGAATAAGGAAGAGAATCAGAAATTCATTCAGAGGCTGGCAATGTAGCGATGCTCTGTTTAAAAAGAAAGTAATGGTACTGGTGGTGCATCTTAGTGACAGAACACTTGCCTAATATATTCCAGGCCTAGAGTTCAAAGCTCTGTGTGAAAAGAGAGAGAGAGAAAGAGAGTGGGCAGTGTTAAAGACCGCAGGAGCAGCAGGAGGGAGACGGAGAGTCAGGGACACAGAAAGCCAGAGATGGCAGAGATGGATCGGTGCGAAAAAAGAGAGAAGAGGGAGACGGACATACGTAACTAGAATCAGGTGTTACGAACTTTCAATAACACATATAATTTGGTATTTATGAAAACCTCATTTACAAAGCTTTAAAAATGTACAAAAAAAAAAAACAAAAAAAAAAAAGAGAAGAAAAGATGCCAGGTGAAGGGGCTGGGGGTATAGCTCAGTGGCATAAGCGCTTGCTTGGCAAGCGCAAGGTCCTGAGTTCAATCCCTGGTACCGGAAAAAAAAGAAAAGAAAAAAAATTAAAAAAAAAAAGATGCCAGGTGAGCACCTGGATCCGAGCATGCAGGGCCTGTGAGTCCTCTGCCATCCAAGCCTCCCGTCCTCCTGCACAGCGCAAACTCCTGTCCTGGAGTAGAACTCTCACCTGCCACCAACCCTGACAAGAAGACGGGCACGTCTGATCTCATCAAAGATGTGAGGCTGGAGGCAAATGCACGGGTCATGGGATCCCAAAGGAGGCGTCCCACTGGGATGCTTCTGGGGAAAAGCCCTTCTGGCCTGGCCTGGTGCCTGCTTGGTGACCATCTGTGCCCTGGGCCCACAGAGTGCATGCCCCTGTTCCTGCTGCTGATCTCACGCCTCAGTGCTGGACTCACAAAGGCCCAGAACTAGAGACCGGAAGCCACAGCCTGTGAACATTCCTACTGGAGGCTGTCGCTGCCACAAGAAGCAGGGATGTCAGCCTCTAGAGGCCCCATCCCTGCAAGGGCTCAGAATCCCAGCAGCTGGCCCTGCTGAGCTGCCCCCCAGGTGCGAGCATACAGGATCTCGGATCTTCTGGCGGTCGGGCTCAGGTAGGCCCAGGTGGAGATGGCCTGTGAGTGACTGGCAAATAACAGAATTGAGTATTCAGAGAACCACAATTCAGAGAACCTGGCCCAAGAAGATGCCCAAGGTTGCAGGCAAGAGCCATGGACCAGGGGCAGCTAGGAGTTGTGTAGGAAGCATTTCACTACAGGCTGCTGACTGTGCATAGGCCCTTGAACACAGGCAAGTGACCCTATACCTGTGACCAGGAGGGCACAGGAGTAAGCAAGCTCACCAGCCACCAGATTCTGCCCTGTGTGAAGACTGGCAGTGCCAGATTCAAGCGCCTGCACTACTTGGTGTATGCCCTTCAGACTGCAAGCACCCTGGACAAACTGCTGAGCAGAAGCACCCTGTGCTGGCCAGAGGTGTAAGCACAGGAGGACTGTTCCTCTCGCTGTGTGCAACACTTATGCTGTCCTTGCTGTCCTTGCTGTCCTTGCCTTAGCAATAGACGTTTCCCCCCTTTAAAAAACAAAAGGATAAACTTCGTGTTTTCATTAAGCACTTTGTACTCCCTGACACAGAGAAGGCATTTTTATCCCGCTAACTGCAACTCACAATAGCTGTTTCTGCACTGGATTGCTGCAGCGATATGATTTAAACTGGCCTTTGTCTCCCGGCTGTAGACGTCCTAGTTGTATCTCTAGGAACCCTAACAATTTGCTCTATTTCTCCCTTAACATCATCTGAAGAGCATGTTAGGTTTATAGTCCTTAAGAAGTGTAAACAGCGATCTTCAGTACTTGAATTATTATTGGGCACTTCTTTTCAGTGTGGGGGACTGAACCCAGGGTCTACACATGGTAAAGAAGCAACATACATGTGTCTTTCCAAACCCTATTATCTGCATTAAATACCCATAATTGAAGTTTCTGCGGATGATCTTAAATTACATCAGTGTCTTAGTTGCATTTCTCTTTCTCTCTCTTTTTAGGACTGGGTGTCTCCATGTAGAGCAGGCTGACCTTGAATTCACTTGTGGGTCTATTATCAAGTTGGGAGGCTCTTTGATTTTCCTGATGTGGAGAGAGAGGCTCCTACGGAGAGGCCCAGGGATCTAACATCTGACACATGAGAGACTCGTAGAGAAACTTTTGTATCGCTGGGTGCTCACATGTGCTGAAGCTTGGGTATTTTTTCTTTTTCGCTTTTCTGAAAAAGACAGGGTCTTATTGTATCATTCAGGCTGGCGTTTACCCTACTATGTAACCCAGGCTACCCTGAAACTCACAACGATACATTTTTCTCAGGCTCTACTGTGCTGGGAGTAGAGGCATGGTCCACCGCTCCCAGTCTCTTTGTGCTGAAGTTTAACAGCACAGTGAGTTCCTTTCTAATGTTCATATCACCAAGGTGTACCCCACTAAGATATCTACAGGTGAATGAAAATGCCAGAAAATCATTCTCAAGGAGACACACACACACACACACACGCGTGCACATGCGCACGCACACACAGTCATGGGTGCACATACCATTGGATGAAAGATTTACAGCCCTACCCTGTTTGACTTTTTCTTTTCTGATTATTGAGACTGGGTTTTCTTAGGTAGTTCAATGTGGCCTTGACTTTGTTAGGTAGCCCTGGCTGGCCTCAAAATGGTGGTGGTAGTCCTACCTCAGCCTCCCTGAATGCTGGGATTACAGGCTTGCGTGACGCCCTACTTCAGCTTTCTGAAGGTATCACACGGGTACCTATCCCTGCTAAATATCTGCCAGTTACGTCAAAGGACATCCAGCCAGCACACTGAATCCAGTTGCGATTATGCAGTACATGGAGCACCTGACTCGCTCGCCCCTCCACCTAAGCACAGGACACGTCCTAGTTCATCCTGTACAAAGACAGAGGCAGGCTCTCTGCTTTTTCTCCTTCTTTATGTCTCCTTCCCTTCCTCTCTTCTTTCTTTTCTCCTCTTCTTCCATTTTACAGTACTCAGGGTGGAACTGCAGCTGCTCTGTTGCTGAAAATTTGATATCATTTTTTTGTTTTTGAGGAGGCTGCTAAGTTGCCCATTGTGGGCTACAATTGATTATTCTCATTTCTATCTGATTTGATAGGATTAGAGGTGTGGCCAACCCGTTCCCTCCTCTTTGGAATTTTCCCATTTTCTGTGGAAAACACTGTAGCATGGACAGCATATTATACGTGAGGAACATCTGTGCACTGTTGAAAGTCTAGTATATGTGCACTGTTAAGTCCAGGAAATAGAAAACACTGCAGTTGCTTCAGATGCTCAGGACCTGGGTCAAAAGGGCACAAGCTGAGAAAGCAACCCTCCCTGGAGGAAGGGCAAATGTAACCCCCCCGGAAGGAGGGCAAACGCAACCCTCCCTGGTGGGAGGGCAACAACAGGGTGGATTATGCTAATGAGGCCTCTACTGAGGGAAGCTCTGAGCCCCTGGCCCTATATAAAGCTGAGAGCAGGCCCTTCTGCTCTCATTCTGGAAGCTCAACCGGCTGCAGTGGAGTTTGAATTCATCGACCCCTGGAAACGACTGTGGACACGCAGAAGGAAAACAGGTTAGTTTGCATTGTTTTGGGCTCCAGTTTATACCAGTAGGAAGAATAGGAGAGGGGAAGAAATGTGTGTTGGGTGGTCTCGCTGTTGAGGTCAAGACACCTGTTTACTGGAACTTCCAAGCGAAGAGTTTGATTGGGGTGAGGACCAGTTATGGAGACCTGGCACTTTGGATGGGAGGAATTCAAAGGGTGTAGTCTTAGTTTCTTACTAGTATTTTATTTCAATATTAGGAGGCTTTTGTAAGGACTTAGATACATGTAAGGCCCTGAAGCCAACTTGAACATAAATCTGGGGGAGATTTTAGCTATGAACTCCTTGTTTAATGGTAGAGGCAAAATGTATTCTACAGTTTTTGTACTTGCAAAATATTTCATTATCTCTAGTTTAATTGTTTGGCTTTTTTGGAGGGGTTGGTGAAGACTGGTCTCATTATAC
The DNA here is from genome assembly GCA_004027595.1 of Dinomys branickii. Classification (NCBI taxonomy): domain Eukaryota; kingdom Metazoa; phylum Chordata; class Mammalia; order Rodentia; family Dinomyidae; genus Dinomys; species Dinomys branickii. The sequence goes on from PVLD010014938.1 coordinate 47,439, forward strand.
AATTGAGACAGGCCTTAAATCACTATGTAGCACAGTCCAGGTTCGAACTGAGGTAATTTTCTGCCTGAGCCTCCCAAGTGCTGGGATCACAGGCCTGCCCCACCACAGCTAGCAGTAATTTGAATTTCTCAGAGGAAACCCTACGTTATTCTAGATTTTCAAATATGTTTCTGTCAGGCTTACAGATAACATTTTCTGATCTTTTTTTCTTATTTGTTAGGCAGTATTGTCTCTTTGTGTTCCCAGTTTATCTATGGTGATTAATTTTACAATCATTTTATGACAGCTTGTGCCAGGGATATAGCCCAGCAGTAGAAGTCCCTGCCTGGAAGTGCAAGATCCAGAGTTCGATTCCCAACACACACACAGAAAGCATTCTATGACAGCGTGTTGTAATGTGCCCTGTCGCTAATTTCAATGAAATCATTTTTTGTCACATTCAATTTATTTTTCTATTAGAAAATTTTGTTTTTCTCGGCAAAGAAATTGAACCCAGTTTCTTCTCACCAAACTAGTTCTCCAAGCTTTTTGTTTTTAGTTTGAGATGCAGTCAGGCTAAGTCACTCATGTGTGCTGGGATTATACATGTGGGCCACCACACCTGGCTCAGAGTTTACCTCTCATCAGGAAATGTGTGTGTGTGTGTGTGTGTGTGTGTGTGTGTGTGTTTCTATTTGGTAAGGTTTTGCTGTTTAGTTGCTAATTACTAAAGTAGAATGGTTCCTGAAAGGTTTACATTTTATCAAAAATAAACCATATGCTTTTCAATTGTGATCAATTGAAATCAGCAACTTTCTGAACACAGGGTTTTGTTTGCTGGTAAATTTGGACGTAAAATGCTTTATCTTTTATTTCTCACACTTACCAATTTCCCTTAGAATCTCAGTTTCGATTTCATGGTATGTGTTTTCAGGAATATCGTGGGGTGTGTTCCATAGTGTGTATATTTATTTGTTTTCTTTTGAGACAGTGTCTTGCTATGTAGACCAGGCTGGTCTGGAACTCACTCTAGAGTCCAGGTTGGCCTCCAACATGTGGATCCCCTTGCCTCAGCCTCTGGAGTTCTGGGATTACAGGCCTGTGCCAACACGCCCAGTGTGTGTTCTGTAGTAAAAGCCATGCTTAATATTATCAAGAAGTTACACGGCATGGCTACATCTCATTGTTTCAGATTTTGAGGAAGCACAGACATAAAATATTCAGCGATCTAATACAGAACTTCTGGGCTTCTCTAATACAGACTTCTGGTGTGGCTACATGGTGATAAACGTTGCAAAGAGAGAAAAATGGCCAATAAAAATTTGTTTAATACATCCAGTGTACTAAATAGAAAGGCATAACCTCGATTATCTTAAACATGGTCAGAAAGCTTGCCTTAGCCTTTAGGTGAGAAAAGCTTACTGTGCAAAAAGGGTCCAAACTTTCTGGATAATTATATCTATCAGATGCGGAACACATCGCACTGTAGTGTATGGTTGCTCACCCTCATTGACCAGCTCTGGCTTTGCTGCTCATGCCCAGCACCCTGAAATGCTATCAAACCACAAATTATTCCCTTAGGAGGAAGGACATTTTACAGTCTAATAAAATTACTAGTGCTTGTGTGTCACTTTTGCATCAATGTATAGTTGAGTAATTGTTAATTCCAATCAGGGTAAGATGGGGACAGTCTATATATGCACTTTTCTTTTAACCCTAGTACATGTCATTTTTCCAGTTGTTTCATTGTATATCATGAAGGTTTCTTGATAAGGGAAGTTCAGTCCGCATGTGTAAACCATGTCAGATGTAGTGAAAATACTTGATATTGACTTCTATCCTCATTGCTCATTCACACTAGTATTGATCCTGTACAAGGACACCTACATGGCTGTTCCAGCAAAGCGCTCTATATGAGACCTTGGGCACGGAGTGGGGCTGGGTCCTACTTCATCCTTCGTACATGTGATTTCAGTCATGCAGATTACAATGCTGTCATTCTTTAACTTCTGCAGGGATACAGAACCTTATGGACAAAACGAACTGCAATGGACCCCAACACTCTCTCAGTGGAAGAGGGGAAGCAGTTCTTAAAAGAGTGGGGTATCCCACAATATGATGTAAGTATTGAATCGGAGAGAAGGGAGTAGAGTCCGCTTGGGGCCAACCCTGCGGTGAGCTCTCCTGCCGTGTCTACGGGAGCACGAAATACAAATTTCATATATATGTGTTCATCAGTTCCCATGGGCATGGTGTCCATCAGAGTGATCAGAGGCTGGTATAACAGCTGAAAATAACTAGACCAACCTGAGGGGACAATTTATTCTTAATCCCTTTTTTTTTTGTACCAGGAAACAAAATCATGACCTCTTGCTTGCCAGGCAGGCTCTGTGCTGCTGAGCTGCATTCGCAGTCCCTTAATCTTTTCAGATTTCACTGAGGTCCCATTTGGGGATCATCATCCATGCTTTTGTGGGCTGTGGAGCAAGAGAACTTTAGAGCGATTACTATGGCATCAAACATATCAAGAGTGTGGAATTCATTTATCTTCTCATCTCAAGTCCTTGTCCTATCTGCTGAACTGAAACTGTGGCTCCTGTCTCTGTTCTTTTTCTCAGATCAATACACTGACAGAGAAATGGGAAGTTGTTGCCTCTGTGGAAGCTCTGCTGCGGTTTCCCCTCATGCCAGGGGAGGATCCTACAGCCCGTTGTGTGTCACATAGAAAACGTCATCGTTCAGAAGAGCAGCCTCAAATCTCCCAGAGCCTTGGAGACCAAAAGAAGAGGTAGGGTGAATATCAGGTAGTGCGATAGGTTTGGCCTGCAAGTTTTCCCCACAGCACACAAGGGTGGACTGTAGATTTTGTCTGAGAACCCATTCAAGGTTCTGCCTCTGTTTTCCTCAACATCAAGCTGACTGTTAGAACTGAGTTGAAAGGTGTTACTTCATAAATAGCTTTCACCTGTTGCTGTAGCTTTGTACTTGCCTGAGTGGAAACTGCCACGTGGTTGTTGGGCTCTGTTGTGAAATGTCGCAAATGCTCATTTTGGTTTTGTATATTGGATT
>PVLD010014939.1:0-50474 GCA_004027595.1 Dinomys branickii
CTCCTCCTCCTCCTCCTCTTCAGTGTCGCCTCTGTCACTGCCCCCCTCACCACCTGCATGTTTCTCGTTTTCGACTTCTTGATTCTCAGCTCTGTCTTCTGGGACTTGAGCTTCCCCTCCCCCTGGCGTTCCAGCCTCTCCCGCGTGGGTGTGGGTCTCATTGTCATCTTTCTGCTCCTCTTTTTCTCCTGCCTCAGTTTCATCTTCGTGTTTTTTGCTTTCTGGCGTAGTTTTGTCTTCATGTTCATCTTGACCTGCGGCCATTTCACCTTCCCCTTCGGGATGAGCTTCCCCTCCACTTTTCTCCTCCACGTCACCCTCTTTGCCTGTCGTTTCACCTCCCTTCTCGGGTCCAGCCACGTCTTCCTGCAATCCAGAGCCAACAGGTTAACCTGTGGGAACCGCTCCGCATTTCCCTTCCAAGCTTTGCACACACGCACATGCACACATACGCACATACACAAACACACACGTGCCTTCTCGTTAATGTCAGCCTGTACGTGAACACTTGAAGAAGACTTGTGCAGTTATTTAACAAAATCCCTGCAACAGTCCTACCCAGTGGTTGTCAAGCATTTACTGGGTCATTTCCAGTGACAGAGAACTTGCCACCTAAAGCAGTCTGTGCCACCTTTGACAGCTCTGCTTGGTTCAATATTGATATCAAACTTCTATTGGAACAAGGCTCATCACCCCGCCACAGGAGAGCTGTCTTCCCGGGTTAAAGAGCCCTGCACCTGTGTCTCCCCTCCATGCCGTGACCTAGAGACCCCCCACTCATTCTCTACCCTCTGAGAGGGCACCCCAGCTGAACACAGAGCATGCGCAGGTGCAACCAGGCCATCAGCTCCCCTGTCCTGGATACTAGGCTCTTGTGATTGGTGCCTAACATGGCTCGACAGTCTTTGGTGGTCACAACACCCTCCTACACCCTTACGCACAGTACTACCTTGTACGTGCCGGGTGATGGTGAGGATACTGTTTACTGCACGTATTTATATGCCAGGCACCATGATAAATGGCTTCTTAGTAGTAACCATTTATCACATTTCGTGAGCCAGTTAATTCATAATACAGGTAGAATGACCCTCATGTAACAGAGAAATTAGGGTACCCAAGCTAGAGATTTTGCCCATGGCCCGCAGGGTTTGCAGGTGACGGGGCTGGGACTTGAACAGGTGTAGGCCCGTTGTTTACTCTCCACCACCAAATTGCCCTGCTTTACAAAGGCCAGGACCGAGTGGGACCTTCGGCTCCCAAACCTGGTAGCCGGGGGAGCTCGTGAGAAATACAAATTTCCTGGTCTTTGTGCACCACCTGAAAGAGGCTTCAGGGACTGGGTGCCAGTAAGCCAATGCATTCTGCATGCTCCAAGTGCTCTGGTCAGCAGACCACTGCTCGGGAGCCACGGACTGTCCACACTAACACTGACCCTAAGGGGCCTCCGAATACTTTCCCAGCTAACCTATACCATGCTAGTCCAGGCCCTTGAGCAGTTACCTAGGCTGTGTGCTCATGAAGTAAATATAAATATGACATCTGTCGCAAATGTCACAGCCTGGCAATGCCCCCAAAGGGTGTTTAGTGACTCTATTCTGCTGCATATTAAAAACACATGAAATCTTTTAAAACCACCAATGCCCCAGGACCAACCCCAAATACTCTGACTTCATTGGCTGAGGATGGGGCCTGACCAATTTTTTAACCTTCCCCAAATTATTCTAATATGCAGCCAGCCCTGAGAACACCTGGAAAGCCATTATTACTACCCCCCAGTAGCTCTGCCTAGGCTTGCGGATGGAGTGAGAGAGGATTTTAGTCCGCAATAATTCTTGCCCTCCATTCCCAGCAGGAATAGACTTTCTGGGGGAGATGACATACCATTAGATCATTAGACAAGGCTCTCTCATCTCTGAGGACTGTCACCCCCAATAGCCCCAGTGAAACAGAAGGTTCCCATCTTCCATGTTCGAGTCCAGGCACCCCAATCCCTGGCCATGTCTGACTGGGTAAGAGCTGGATCCCTGGCATGTAGCTTGGACTGAGCAGATTTTCTGTTAAGACTGAGTCAGTCTCTGGTTGGTCCCCTATGGGCATGAGAACCAGAGCAACAATTTAGTGATGTGTACCAATAAGAAACTCAAAGCCAAGCTGCCAAGAGAGGCCAAGGTGCCAAGCCTGCTCACAGAGAAGGGGCCTTGAGAGAGGGTTACAGAGTCCCTCACAGGCCTGCGTCCTTTTGAGACCAAGCATCACTCCTCTTGTGTGATTCCATAGCCTTTGAACCCTTCCCACAGGAGCGGCCACCGTGGGCCTGCCCAGGACGCTTGGAACACAGGAAGATGGCCTAGAGGCTGAATCCTAAAGAACTGGGTTATGAATGAGGCATTGGGCTTCCGGGTGTTGAATAAAAAAACAAGTAGGCTGGAACTTGCAAACGGAATGTTTATTTACTGTCAGTCACTCCACCTGACATCTCCCTCCATGGTAGAAACTGAGATGACCCAGACTCGGATCCACCTCAGGAACTGCACCGCCTAGTAGGAGAAGTAAGAGAGGCTCTTAGGGAGGGGTAATGCTAAGAGGCCCAGGACAGATGCAAAGCATCCTTCCAACTTGCAGTGCTCAGGGAAGCTGCCTGGGAAAGGCGTTTACGCTGGGCCTGGGAAGCAAGACAAGACGGGACAGTCTGAAGAGGGGGAGGCTTGTGGGCCAAGTCCCTGGGACAGAGAAGCACAGAGACGAGAAACTCAGTTTGACCAGAGCTTGGAGGACAGGGAGGCTGCAAAGACAGCGTCAGGACTGCAGATGAGAAGCAGCAGGCCCCAAAGGTTCCAAGGCCTTACCCAGCAAGTGGCAGATCAGAGAGCTGAGATGCATCTTAGCCCTCTGGTGTCTGGAGCGGGCTTGTCTCACTGTCCTGGCTCCCGACAAACTGTCTGACCATTCCTTAGTCCTGTGTGTGACACCTCACAGTACAAGATGTTCACAGAAAATTGCCTGGCCCCAGGAGATACCTGCTCTTATCAGGTGGTTTAGAGAACAGTAAAGCTTACCCTGAATGGCTAAAACTCACATAGGATTTCAGGCCTCTGGGGAGGAAGTATTTTTGGCCAGAGAGCCCCTCCCTGGGCCTCTTGAACCCCTCCACCTGTGCGGAGACTGGGCGCCTACCTGGCCTCCAGGATCCTCCTCCTGATCTCCCTGGACGTCTGGAGCAGGGGCCGGTGTGACCGTGACCGCAGGGAGCTCGGCTGGCTCCTCCTCTTTAAAGGACAAATATGGGTTAGGTCAGAGGCTGCTGAGTGGCTGCAGGACAGCAAGGTCTCAGGAGGTCTGTTTGGGAAGTCTCTCGTTGGTAAGAAAAGTAAGATGATTGTGATGTGAGTTGTCCTTGCCCTGTCTCTTGACACCTGCAGAGGAGACAAGGCCACCCCTGCTCCTGCATATCCTGCCTTTGTGGCCAAGGATGAGCAGCTCTGGCGCATGGAGCAGAGAATGTGCAAATCTCCCAGTGCTCCGGGTCTAAGGGACCCTTGGCAAAGAACCCCGTTGGTTTTAAAGGCAGCAGCTACGGGGCCGTGGAACAGGGTTGAGGGAAAGGGGGCTGGAAAAGTCTGGAGCTACATTTAGGTGCAGATTCTCACTTCTCAGCTGTGTGGCTTTGAGCAGGTCACCTGGCCTCTCGGAGCCTCCTGCATTTCTGTGTCAACACAGCCCTGGTAGCCTTTGCTCTCTGGGGTTGCTGGTTTCGGACAAATCACTGCCAACGCTGCCCTTGTATAGAAGTGACAGGAAGAAGAAATAGTCCAATAGCGTCTCATTTAGAATGAAATTTAGCAGAAAAATGGAAGTGGGAGCTCAGCAAGGCCCTGGCCGTCCTGGGCGTCCTGGCCGTCCTGGGCGTCCTGGGCTGCCCGTCAAGGCGAACACAGAGAAAGCTGCAGGAGTACTCAGGGCAGTCACACTGGAAAGCGCACACTGGCAGGAGGCAGTGGCAGGGCAGCTCACTGTCTCCCCAGGACTGACTGGCTCAGAAAGGCCAAGTCACAAGCCTCAGTCCCTGGCCTGGTCTGGCGGTGACTGGAGGCGGGAGGTGGCGGGAGAAAACCCACTGGTCTGGCCATCCTCTCACCTTCCGCTTTGCTCTCTGCTTTGACCTGGGGTTGGGCTCTGGCCTCCTGAGTCAAACTCTCCTTGTCCTTGGAGGGTCGGGCTGCAAACGAGAAAGGAAACACATCTTATCTGTGACCACTGTCCTGTCCCTGCTGTGTGCCGTCCCCAGCCAGGGCAGTGGAGTGAGTGGGAAAGGCCGGCTTGGGAGTTCATGTCTGGATTAGGATCCAACTAGGCCCATTCATGATGCCCAATCCAGCCACTGCCGTCTTAAATTCCTGCGCTGTCCCTCACGGCCCTGTGCCTGAGCCTGAGCCAGTCACTTCCCCTGTGAAGACCTGTTTCCTTTCTGGTGAAAGGATATGGTTGGACTGGGGAACAACTAAGATTTATTTCCTTTATGAGCTCACATGATGGCTTGTCTGAGTGCTGAATTGAGAAGGATTCTCATCCAAGCCTGGTAGAAAAATATGCTGGGGTAACTGCTGTGACGCATAGGGAATGGGGCCACAAAGCCCTGGAGGTGTACTTCTGTCACCCTGGAGCTGGGTTGCAACTTACTTCTTTTCACTCTCTAGAAATCAGCACTGTTCCAGGCCTGCTCCCCTGCGGGGGACAGCTGGTGGCCATGCCCATGAGCCACTGCTCTCCAGCTGACCAACAAGCACTTGGCCCCAGACACCAGGGGCTAGAGAAGACCTTCCAGATTGCGGTGTACCAGCTCTGCTGGAGGCCAGGACGGCGCACTCTCAATGGCGTAGCCCTGACTTCCCGGCAAGAGAAGCAGGCACGGCAACTCCCTTCAAGGTGACTGTGGTCCAGGGCACCTTACGGATCCTTTTGAGGTGGAGAGGAAAGAGGGACAGAGGCCAGCAGGCAGCTGTGCGTGAGAGTGCAGCCCGGGATGGGAGGAGGGGAGGCCGAGTGTGCAAGCGGGAGGACGATCAGTGCCCTGCCACGTGCTCACGACCCCAGGCTGGTGGTGTCGCGTGCTGATAAAAGGCAGCAGGAGACCAGGACTGCAAAGTGCTCAACTCAGACGTATTTTCTTAGCATGGCTTCCCAGCCTGGTCAGCCTGATGGCAGGGATGTGGCTCCTAGCTCTGTCATTTGCACTATAGCTGTGGACCTGGCTGGGTGACTCCTTAACCTCTCTGGACCTGAGACTCTTCATCTGGAAAAATCTTCCAGAGCTGCCAACAGAGGAAGTCACTGCATGTGTAAATGTGTTTGAAATAGTTCGTGGCCCCTAGAAACCACTGTGGGGTGGGCTATAACCTCTAGGGCTATAGTGGTGATAACAAAGTCACTGAAAGCTGCTTTCCCACCCTGGAAACAACTCTCATTGACAAGATCCAGGGTTCCAGAAAGTCTGAGTTCTAAGGGACCCTGGAGGGATCCAGTTCCTGATGCAGATATCAGTGAGGAGACCGAGGTAGTACAGGCCAAGAAGCTGGGTGGGCCAATGCTTCTGCCAGGGCCTCGGTGGGCAGGAAATAGATAAGCAGTTCTGGAATTTCCTCCTCTCCTCCTGTCTCCTAAGCTGTCCAAGTTGGTACAGCCACAGCTGCCTCTGCAGAGCCACCGCAGTGGTATTTGGGGTCCCTCAGTGTCCAGGGCCCCACAGGTCCTCCTGTGAACCAAGATGTCAGGAGGCTGGCCTGTCATTGCCTCCCTCATCCAGACATCCCGTGCCCCCAGCAGTGATCAAGCCCTGTGGTCTTCACTGAGCAGAGCGTAGCTGTCATGGAGGAGGTGCCTCAGTTCCTGTCGTGGTGCCGAGAACATGCTGAGCTGACTTGGCTGGAGGGACTGGCGAGAACTGAGTTCCCTTGCGTCCCTCATCACAAGCCCTGCTTACCTGAGGGGAGCAGGCGGGCTGCAGGTCTCCCGCATACATCTGAGGGAAATCGCCCGGAGAGGCAGAGTCCTGGGCAGGAAAAGCCCTTCGTGGGAGGTGAGGGTCCAGGCCACAGAAATCGTCTCTTCCATGATCTGTTCTGTGGAAGAGCCCTGGAAACATCGGGATGGCCATCTGGAGATAGCATGTGACACATAAACAGATTCTGGAGAGTCTTGTCAAAAAAGGCCCTGGGAGGCCCCAGCGCCTCCTGGCCAGAGAGTCTCAGGGTGCAGAGTCAGGCTCATCTCTCCGAGCAGGATTGCGCACCAAGCGTGCCGGTCTCCCTGGGTGACTGTGGCAGGTCCCAAAGCGCCTTCTCCTCGCATGCCCTCTCTCTCCCTGCGGCCGGATCATCTCCTTAGCATCAATCTCCTCTGCCCTCGGCCTGGCCTGGACATCACATAATCCCCTTAGGACAAGTAGGCCAGTGAGCAACTTGGTCATGGCAGTGGCCCGGGCAGGGAGCCCCGGTCCCATTGGGGTCTTTATCTTCAGGGCAGAGTCAGTGTTTGCTCCAGGAGTGGCCAAGCATGACCCGAAAACACAGCTTCCTTCAGTGGCCAGCCAAGGGCACCTCAGCACTCACCACCCAGAGGCTGCAGGTGCTGCACATCCAGCTCTGGAGCCCCACGGCCTGTTTCTCTGGGTCTGATACTCAAGAGTGCTTCTCTCATCTGGGCGGTTCTCGGGAGCCTTCCATTACCTCGTCTTCGTTTCTGCTTGTCACAGGACAGTATACTTGGTTTAAACAACCCTGACACCCAGGGCATGTCTGATGAAAATTCTGAGCCTCCAAAATGTGTCCCTGAACCAGGAAGGTAAGTCAGGATGCTCACAGGCTCCGGGGCTCTTTCTACCCTGTCATTTTTTACTCAGTCCTCAGCTTTCCTGCCCACTGCACCCCAAGCCCACGGCTGTCCCCGAGGGGCCAGCCTTCTTCCAATGGCCTTCTGCTTGGGCCCAGAAAATGGGACTGAGGAGAGCAGGACCAGCCCCGTGAGGTACCAGTCGAGCCTGGGGAGCATGCTGGGCAGCTCTGGAGAAGGAGACAGGCAGGGCTTGCAAAGCGGATGGTGAGAGTGAGCCGCTGCTGTCCTTTGACAGGTTCAGAGTTGGTACCCACTGCCCTTTGGCAGTCCCACCCTCCCCAGCCTCAGAGGTGCCCCTGGCAGCTTCCAGGGTGGCGCTCGGGATTCCTGGCTGGGTGTGAGGTGAGCAAGCTTCCTGGCGCTGACTACAGAGCAGAGGGAGGAGCCACACCAAGCTCCCAGGCTGCGGGTCCTGGAGGAGGGGTGCCCGGGACGCCTCCCTGACTGGGCAGCCTGGGCTGAGCCACCCGGCTGGAGACACTCGGTGGAACACAGGGCTGACCCAGCACACAGACCAGGATGCAGGGCACTTGGTGCTATGGCCTAACTGCAGGTGAACCCCTTCATTTTACAGGGAGGGGTGCCGAGGCGGGGAAGCAACATGATGCGGGAACCTGAGGACTTCAGCACCCCGTTCTACATGGCCCTCTGGGCGAGTTCCCTATCCTGTCGCTTCCCTGTCTCCCAGGCTGTCTGACACTCACCTCCCACTCTTCCCTGACAGCTCTTCTCTTCCCACCCTGAGCCCGCTGCCTCTCACCCTGCAGGTCCCGGTGCTTCTGCAACTGCGGGAGGCAGACCAGCAGGTGTGGGGCCTTGCTTACCTTCCCCCAGGGGGTCCAGGCTGTGGAGCATGAGCTGGTAAATGGTGGTGCGGATGGTGCTGTTGTGCAGCGAGGCTGAGCTGCTCCCTCGGGACAGCGCGATCGGGAGCTGAGCAAGGGGAGAGGCGCACAGGCCTCAGTGGGCCCCTGCCCAACCAGGGAGGAGCCACACACGGCCCCCCCCCGCCTGCCTCCTGCCTGCAGGGGTCAGGGCTCAGCCCTTATCCTGGGCTCCTGCGCTGCTTTCCCGTCAGCGCCCACCTGGCTCCTCCAGACCCGGCTCTCTCTGTGTCCTGCCCAGGCCCCAAGTGCTTAGTGAAAGCAGACCACTCGTACTAAGAATAGCGCGTTACCCAGGCTTTGGACTCCCTGCAAGTGCATCCTAGAAACACCCTCCAACCCACACCCCGCAGACAGACCCTGTGCACGTGGGCACAGCCCTTTATGGCCCACCGAGCACCATGGTTTTGATCAGTGCCTCACCTCCAGGCAGAAGCAAGGCTGTGATCCCCACCTACAGAAACCAAAGAAAATTCCAAGAAGCTAAGAGGCGAATCCAAGGTCATGCCGGGAGCAAGTGAAAGTCAGATGGGCGCCCAGGGCTGGTGACTGCCAGCCCCGTTCTGCTTTCCACCGCGTGCTCAGAGACCTTCATGGGCACCCGCACATCCTTGCTGCACGCAGGCATGACACGCACGCACTCACAGGGACACATGGTGAAATGCCGTCTGATTTACAACACAGCATCCCTAGGCTGGCACTGGTGCAGGGTTCTCCCCCACCTCTCTGTCTGAACCCCTCTGCCATCTAGTGGCTGTGGTGATGCCTCGCAACAGGACCGGAAATTTTCTCTGGGCGAGGAAGGTTGTAGGCCTAGGCTGCTCTTTTCAAAGTCCCCACAGTTCTTTCCCCCACGCCCCATAGGCAGTGAGAGCGGTTTTTTAGAAATCTCATGACCCGCTCCCTCCAGCACCCTTCATATTTTTCCCTTAGTTCTAGGGCAGTCTAAAACCGCAAGTCATGAGGATTTTATATCAAACAATCGTGCAAAACTAGGCCTAGAAACTAGGACCAAAGTCATTTTACAGATGCGGAACCTGAGGCCAAAGGCCCCACCGCAGGCTAGGAACAGCCAGCTGTAACACTGAGGATGTGGCTCCTAGCCCAGCACCTCATGGAAGGCCACCCAAGGAGAGGTGCAGCTCCTGACAGCACAGGAGCTTCCCAGCCTGAGCCCAGCCAGGCCCTGCAGTGCCCTGGTCTGTGGCTGCACAGAGGCCCTGTGATGTCCCCACCGGCAGACTCTGCACAGTACCCACCTTCAGCTTCTTTTGGTCCTGGTGCTCATCTGCTGCACTGGCCGCATTGCCCGGCTGCAAACAAAGGCAGACAGGAGTCAGGAACTGTCACAGAGAAACCCTCCCCGACCCCCGACCCTATTCCCCACTCGCCCAAGGAAGTCCAGAAGCCCACCCAGGGATGGCCTGGCCTCAGAATATGGCTTAACGTGTCCAGGCCTTCAGATGCACCACTGCGCTGGACAGTGTCTCACTACATAATCCAGGCTGGCCTTGAACTCAAAATTCTGCCGCAGCCTCTCCAGTACTAGGATTATGGGTAGCAGGAATTGAACTCATGATCTCAGGCTTGCCAGGCGGCAAGCACTTACACCACTGAGCTATATCCCCAGCCCCTAGCTAATGTGATACTCTTCTGTTAGATAATTGTTCTTTTCCTCTAATTTATTTCTGTATTAAACAAACATAGCAATAGTTCAATAATTACTTATGAAGTGACTGACTAAATTAACTGTCCTCCAAATACACTTAATCTGTTCCAACTCTTCTTCCCTGTGCATGCCCTTTTCCCTGCCTAAAACGCCTTCTCTTCTCCATTCCTCTCTGCTTACAGAAATCCTATCCATTTTTTTTTTTTCAGAAGATTCAGGGTGAATTCCTGTTTAAAACGTTCCCAAAGTCCCCTTCGCTGCACACAGCCTCCCTCCACCCGCTCCTCCACAGCCGCACAGAACAGAGAGCGCGTGCTGTGAGGCTGACACCTAGCTGTGTGGTCACACAAGTGCGAGCGTCTGGGGACACTGTGGGGCGGCAGCCAGCCAGAAGCAGGAGGACTGATACAGAGGAAGCAGCAGGAAGCCCACAGCGCTTGCTGGCTGTGCCGCCCTCTTGTCACTTCACAGTCACAGCCTTGCGATACCATTTGAGCTTTTTTTTTTAAGTCATTGTTAACTTTTCCCACAATGCATTGTCTACCTGACGTAGTAAACCTACGCTGTCATCTCTGTTCCATTGGCCTATGGCACAGTGCATCGTATACAGTAAGTGCTCAGTAAATGTGAGGGGATCCCGTAGCTACTCCCAGGTGCCCTCTGGTACTGTGTGTAGGCGGCCCAGTCACTCATGGTTGCTGCAGTATTGTCTTTACCTCCCCAGTGCTTCCCTCCCTGCACCACCCTTCACTGCCGAACCACAAGTGAATTTGCTATTCTCTGTTCTGTTTATCCGAAAAAACATGAAAAACAGCGTGGGATTCCAGGCCATCCTCCCATCCACTCAATTCATTCAGTTCTTTCTTCCTTCCTTCCTTTCTTTCTTTCTTTCTTTCTTTCTTTCTTTCTTTGAGACAGAGTCTTGATATGCAGTTCAGGCTGGCCTTGAACTCACTGCAATCCTCCTGCTTCAGCCTCCCAAGTGTTGAGATTACAGGCAGGTGCCAAATGCCTGGCTCAGTTCTTGTTATTGAGCATTGAGCACCTGCTGTTTACACAGTGCTGTGCTGGTGGCTTAGGGGTAAAAGATGTTTAGGACATGGCTTCCCTGCCCGGAAAGTAACGGAGACAAACACAGCACAGATGCAAGACAAAGCAATGTGGTTCATGAGGGCAAAGACAAAGGCGTTGTGCTGATCTGGGCCGGGGAGGCTTCAGGCTGAAGGGAGAACCTGAGTAGTTTTGAAGGGTGGGAAGGTTTAAGGGCTGGGATACACACCGCTGACTGCGTAGGAAGCAGAGCAGAAATGCCCAACCCGAAGCTGCAGGGGGCGCTGTTCCTTTTAACACACCCCTTAAAGCTTCACGACAAACCTGTGAGTCTACTGGGACATAGGAGGCTACGGTGCTGACCCCATTATCCCAGCCATCCGCCTATTGATCCTGCCCGGCCCTCTCCCACTGCGTTCTCTTTAGAGACGGAGAAATGCCGAGCCCAGGCTACCCTTTGGGGGCGGCTTGGATCTGTTCCCAGGGAGGAAGCAGGGCAAGAGGGCTGATCTTTGCTCTAAGGCTCCCTCTGCTGTTCAAATTTATTTAAGCCAAAATCCTCTCTAGGCTCATTGCTCCTGGCTAACCTCAGTCTGGCCTTCTAAGTTTTGGAAGTCTTTCCCAGCAAACCCGTGAGCCCGGTAAGGATCGTGATAGATGAGGAAACACCCTGAAAAAGGTCCCATGACCCATCCACACTCCTCCCAATCACCTAATCCCCATTGAGAGGGTTTTGGGTTTTTTTGGTCTGAGATTTTCATGTCTTAATTTTGTGGTGTGTGTGTGTGTGTGTGTGTGTGTGTGTTTTGTTTGTTTGTACCAAGTTCCATTTCTTTTTCCAAGCATAAGTAGGGAACTGATCTATATTTCCCTAGGGACTCCTCCAAATTATTGACATGCAGGGAAACAGGTATGAAGGCCTGTCTACATTTGGGTGTGGACGACAGGTCCATAGGTGTTCTGGCAAGAAGTATTTTCTGAAGATGCCTGTCGCAAATACATTTCACTATGCAGTTAGTGTACAAATACAGGTGCCTTACAACCTTTTCACATACTAAGCCTTTGACACCTGGCATCTGTTTTTTACTTACAGCACATCTCACACTGAGCGGGCTACATTCAAGGATCCAAGCTATATATAGCTGTTAGCCACCAAACTGGCCAGCTGAAGTCTCACCTCAGTCTCCTTCCACTGGCCTCTGCTTGCACTGGCAAAACCCTTGACCTCTTATTCAACCAATGAACTCCTGCGTGTCTTCCCAGATTTGGCTAAGCAGCACTTCCTCCAGGAAGCCTTCCCTGACTCTGGCCTGCCGGATTTACTGTGGCATTAGTAAAGCTTAAGCTTCAGGGCCTGTGTCTCCCCGACACATCCCCCTTCCGAGGCTTGCATCTAATTTTGAAGCAATGCTTTTATGTTCTTTTTCCTAATGAGTATCAGTTCCCGCACAGCTTGGATCAATTCCAGCTCCTCCATTAATGTGAGAGCTCAGCCTGGGCCTTGTTGACCATGGTACCCAGACCTGACACAGGCCTGGCTCGGGAGGAGTTAGAATGAATGAATGCCAGGATTCTTTAGTGCCAAGTCCTGGACTCTCTTGCTCTCTCCACAGAGCACCTGTCAGCTGTTGATAGTAATTACTGCAATTTGTTAATGATTCACAGATCTCTTCCTCTCCCACAGCCTGAGTTCTCAAACTGAGGCCCGTTAGGGTAAGTGCTTCCTGGACAAATCCATTTGGCAGGGAAACCAGGGACCCAGACTCAGTGTTCCAAAGGGAGAGCTCCTGAGTCCCTAAACCTGTCCTTCCTCTTGGTGACAGAGCAAGATCACCTCCAGATGATTCTGTCTTTAAAACACTGCTCAAATGTGTACATTGTGTACGTGTGCCCTTCATGTATGTGTGTGTGTGTGTGTGTGTGTGCGCGCGTGCGCGTGTGTGTGCATGTAGCAGTCCCTGCCCAGTTGCGCTTTCCTTTGTTTCAGCTGTGGTTGAAGATTATTAAATGGACATGTCCAGAAATAAACAATTCATAGGTTTTAACTCATGCATGTGATGAAGTATCACAGTGTGTCCGTGCTGTTTAAGCTGCCCACCCATAGCTGCTTGGCAACTGGCTATCAGATTGACTGTCCCAGTAGCACAGTGCTTGTGAGCAAGTGACTGCTTTTATCTTAAAATGGCATCAAAGTATCTTAAAATGGCACCACTGAGGCTGGGAATTTGGATATGTCAAAGAGAAGCAGTAACGTGAATGCTATACAGATAGTCTGGCATCCACAGGTTCAGGCATGTGCTGGGGTCTCGGGACAAATCTGCAGATACTCGGGGACCGGGTATGTGTGTAGACTGCTGGGTGCTCAGGACAGCTCCCTAACTGGCCTCCCTGCTTCCATGTCCATGATGTATTCTCTGCACAGCACTCAGGGAAAGGCATTTTAAATAGGACTCTTGTTACATAGTTCTCCTGGTGAGCATCAGATAAAATTCAAAGTCGGTGTCTGACCCCCAGCGCCCACCCTCTTCCCCAGCTGCCCCTGCTCTGCCCGTGCTCATGAGCCCCCGACCTCCCTCCCTTCCTACACCATGTCAAGCTCTCCCCGGCCCTGAGCCTTTGCCAACACTGCTCCCTCTTTCAGGATTTTTTGCCCAGTTCTCTTCTCGTTCTGCAGATGTTTTGGGGGTGCCTCTCCCCCAAAGGCCTCCCCCGCACTCCCTCACCAAACAGGGCTCACTGTACAGTCCTATTCTGTCACATTCACTTCAGCATACCCTGAAGTTAGCCAGGCGTGGTGGCACACACCTGTAATCCCAGCATTTGGGAGGCTGAGGCAGGAGGATCACTAAGATTTCAAGGGCAACCTGGGCATATAGTAACTTTAAGGCCAGCCTGAACTATATAGTGAGCCTCTGTCTCAGAAAAACGAACTAAATAAATAACCATCTTTATTTATCTTCCATATGCCTATTCGCTCACACTAAAATCTTGTTTATTGATTTTATTTTTCCAATTGATCTAGGCAATAGAGAATCTAGAAGTTATGCTGCTCTTTGTAGAATACCATAAATGTCTAATTTCATATTTAATCCCATCATACACACCAGGAGAAAACGTTACTATGTGGTTTGCATGCATGCACATAAAATCTCAACCACAGACACATACACGTCCTGGAAAATGATGTCCTGCTGGACTGGGCACAACCAGATGTCTCAGTGTTTCTGTTGCTGTTTGTCTCTTGTGCATTCATTTTGTCATCTGCTAGCATGCACTAGCAGGTGAACACTGAACAGTTAAGTGCATTGTATGAGTTCAAGTTCAAGACCAGCCTGGACAACCTAGAAGAGAGGCCTGATGGCTGCTTCCTATCTACAGCCAGCTGGCTGTGCAGGCCACTCATGGGAGCCCACGGACAGACATCAGACGGGAGGACCAGCTCCCACAGAAGCACTGGGTTTGTCTGCCTGGAGTCTGGTCAGACAGTATCATAAAAAAATCCTGCCAGGAAGAAAATAGCCCAAGAGTGTTCAGGAAACAGTGGCGGGTTCCCCCCCCCCACCCCGGAGTTTTACCTTCTCAGGTACACTGTGGGGAGGAATGTGGACACGGTGTTTCTGAAAGGCCCCAGACAAAGCCTATTCCCCGGCTTGCATCCCTTTTTGCTAAGTTTCCTAGGCTGGACTCAGACTTGCAACTGTCCTGCCTCAGCCTCCAGTAGCTAGGATTACAGGTGTGCACCAGTACAGCCAGCTAGCTTTGAATCTTCTTTTTCAGCCAATATCAAAAGAGAAACTCCGAAACACTATTATAAATATATGATCAATACTAAGTCATTTACTTTTTTCTTTAAGTATTCTTAAGTGAATTCTTATTTGAACCCCCTCCCCTGCAAAACGCTTTATTCTGAGTCTGAATAAAAGTGGAGTAATAGTTTCCCCAGCTCAGGAACTCAACAGACTGGCTGCGGACTCTGCTGGTTGTGCTGGTGGAGAACACCTGTGAATGTGTTGCTTTTAGGAAAATACCCAAGGCCGTACCCACTTATTTGTTTACAGTCAGTAGCTGCTTTTTCCGCTACAGAGAGAGCTGAGTAGGCATCACAAGGACTGTATGGCTGCAGAACCTAAAATATTTACTGTCTGGCCCTTAAAGGTCTGCTAACCTCTGCACTAATTCATCCCATTTACTTCACAAGCCAGCAGCCTGAAGCCTGTTTGAACAGCGAAGTGATCCATGGCATTTTGCACAGGACTCCCGTCACTGCAGTTAACTCCATGCATGGGCCTGCTGTTGGTTTTATTTATTGATAGTCACTGTATTTGTTGCACTGTTAACAAGTGTTGCGTTGGTTGCCCTGACTTCCACCATATCAGTAAAGTTAGAGGTAATGGGTGAAAATCCAGACATCATGGTTTATATATTTTTTTGGGGGGGGCGATTTTGAGACAGGGTCTTGCTATGCAGTTCAGGCTGGCCTTGAGCTCACTATGTAGCTCAGACTGGTCTCGAACTCGAAACGATCCTCCTGCCTCAGCCTCCCGAGTGCTGGGATTACAGGCATGCACTACTACGCCCTGCTGACATCGTGATTTATGATCAGTAATAAGGCCCACAGCTAATTAGCTGTGTGACTTTGACTGAGTGAATTACCCTCTCTGAGCCTCTGTTCTCTCATCTGCAAAGTAGGGGTAACAATCTAATCTTGTAGGGCCCCGTGAGAGGTCACTGGCCCTGAATATACGGGATAGGACCACCGAAGCATGCATTCCTGCTCCAACTCCTCCACTCTTAAAACTCCAAAGCCTGAGCTGTTAATGTTTCTGAGGAAAAGGAAGCCAATATTTGTGGAGCTTCCGCTAGGAGTAAGATATGAGGCTCAGCCCCTTGTGAGACAGAAAGACTGTTCCCCCGCTGAGTGGCAGCGATGAATCTGACAGTGTCATCCCTTCTCCACCCTCCACCCCCGGGCTGGCGGAAGGAAGCCTAGGTATCCTTCTGTCTATTCTCTCCAACATGCCGTCCTCCCTCTGTCCCTGGCTGTGACTTCCCAAGCAGCTGTGGCTGTGACTTGACACCCTTCTGCCCCCAGCCCTGCTGTTCGGCCCTCATCCACTCTGTCCACAGCGCCCTTCTTCTCTCTGACCTCTTTATCTTTGGAGCCTGGACTGACTGAAGAAGTCCAGTTTCTCTAGCCCCTCCCTTCCCCAGATGATGCGTTAATAAGGGACGCATTTTCAGAGAAAGGCAGGAACCATAAATGTGAGGAAGGATATCATATTAAATTGCCTTGCAAGGCCGGGGACACACTTACATTAAATCATAAAAAAGAAAAGAGCTGGGCGTGATGGTGCATGCCTGTAATCCCAGCACTCATGAGGCTGAGGCAGGAGGATCATTGTGAGTTCGAGACCAGCCTGGGCTACAAAGTGAGCTCAAGGCCAGGTTGAACTGCATAGTGAGACCCTGTCTCAAAAATGAAAAGACAGGTGCTGTGC
The DNA here is from genome assembly GCA_004027595.1 of Dinomys branickii. Classification (NCBI taxonomy): domain Eukaryota; kingdom Metazoa; phylum Chordata; class Mammalia; order Rodentia; family Dinomyidae; genus Dinomys; species Dinomys branickii. Next base: position 15,990 of record PVLD010014939.1, read on the forward strand.
CACTGAGCTATCTCTCCAGTCCCCAAAAAGACAAAAGAAAACCATCACGGTTTACTAAATCAAAGATTCGGTCTTCATAGAAAGGCTTCAGGAATTCAGAACACAGTGTCTTGCCCCCAGATTACTGGGAAATTGAGCTATAATTTATTTCCTTCTAACCAAATCATAGGTCTTGGCCGGCTGGACATAGACATAGAAATAGAAACAAAAGTAGTTTCCTCTTTCTAGCTATAAGAAACCTTGGGATGGAACTCAAATACACAAGTATTTAAAAACCATTTTTATATAGGTATGATGCCAGATAAGGTGGTACATGCTTGTAATCCCAGCTCCTGGGAAGCCGAGGCAGGAGGATTGCTGGGAGTTTGAAACCAGCCTAGGCTACATACTCAGTTCTGGGCCAGCCTGAACCATAAAGGGAGACATTGTCTTAAAAAACCAAATGACAATGAGAAACAGCCATTGTTCTTGAGTTATTTGGACTACTTTTTAGAAGGTAGACAGCAATCATGGTAAATCCTGAATACATACAGGTATTTAATTTTAAATACACATGGATTTACTTTCAAGTATAGCCAGAAATGCAGCTTGCTGTTTAAAAATAAGGCTGCCAATTAAAAATCATCCTGGATCTGTTTCAACAAATAATTAAGAACACAATCAGCACTCTGCTTACTGCTTGGCCAAAGCTGCTACTGAAGCCCCTGAAGCATCTTAAGTAGGTTACACATTCTCCTTTGAAATCACGGTTCTACTTCAATTGCTTGGCAAGGTTTGCTTTGAGAGTCTAGTAACTCTGATAAAATAGAAAATTCACAATGTGTGGAGTTTTAATAAAAGCAGCATTACTATGAAGGAGCTGGAAGCAAGTCAGAGGCATTTTGACCGCTGCTGGCCTGATCGGTGTCATGACTTTTCTCAGAGGCAAGTCTAGAGTTTCTGGGCCATCCCCAGCCTGGCCAGCCCCGGGGATTTCGTTAGGAAGGAGGATCCAGCTTCTTTGTCTTAAAAGTCTGCAACTCTGTGAGCCTCCCTTCCTTTCTAAGCAGCAGTCAGATGGGAAAGGGAGCAGAATGAGGAATGAGGAAGCCGGCGTCTGACTCTTGCGGGCTCTGAGGCCCTGAGCAGGGCAGATCTTTCCCCGCCATCTGCAAAGCAGGCAGAGGAGCTCGGTCCATCAGCTCAGATAACCATTGCCCTGGGTCCTGCCCAAACTAACTCACCTGGACACAGGACATGATCACAGACCAGCAGAGTTGGACAGGACCTTTAGGTGACAAGTTGGACTCTGTTGTTTTCCCCTAAAGAGGGGAAAGGGACCTGTCCAACGTCACGCAGTTAATTAGAGGTAGAATCGGGTTAGAATCCTGGTGTCCTGGTTCTGGTGCCCTGATCAGAACGTTATGTTATTTCAAAGCTTCCCCAGGAAATGCATTCAATCTCTCTTGGCCCTCATCCCTCCCAGACACTGCTGCTGAGTTTGGTCTCTGTCCTGCCCACTCATCAAAACTGCTCTGGATTAAGAAGCTAAGTCCTTGTACTCCTTGCACGCAAGGAGCAGGACAGAAATGGGGTCTCTGTTCCCTAGGGTCCCCTTCTTCTTGAGTTTCAAAGAATGAAAACTTTTGAGATAAAGTTTCAGTGGTTACCTGGCCAATTTAATGTCACCCTTCTGTTACTGAATCATCTAGTGCAGTTGGCACTGCTCAGCAGGGGGGCAGAGAGTTCTTAGGGTTGGGAAGCCCTGGGATTGGTGTCCTAGGGTCTGGGCCCCCGCTGACACACAGAGAGGGCTTCTGTCCCCAGGCCTGGCTTGTTGGTGGGTGAACAGAGCACCAAACCTCTCCTAATATTAAAAAACAAAAATTAGCTGGGTGTGGTAGCGCACGCCTGTAAGCCCAGCACCCAGGAGGTTGAGGTCAGAGGATAGCCATGAGTTCAAGACCAGCCTGGGCTACATAGTGAGTTCAAGGACAGCCTACGCTACAGTGTGAGACCCTGTCTCAAAAAAAAAAAAAAAAATTAAAATGAAAAACCTCTGCATTTTCCCAGACCCCGTCCAAGCCAAAGACCCCTTCCCTAGTACACAAGTCCAGACATGATTGAATGAAAGTAAAGGTGCTGCACAAACCCTGAGCCCCACGTGAGCGGAAAAGATCTTCGTTTTCCCAGCCCGGTATCTCCTTGGCCTTTCCCCAGCCTGGGTTCAGATCCTAGGTCTACTGCCTATCTCCTGTGGCACCGGGAGCCAACAGTTAACTTCTTTAGGCCTAAATGTCTTGCAGATGAGGCTCATAATAACAACGACCACTCTATTGCTGAGTAGGGGCAGACCAAGATCGCACTTGCAAAGGCCGCAACGTTGCGGCTGGCGGAGCTCAAGCGCTCCGGACATGCTGAAGAAACAGCCAACGAGCCCGAGCACCCGTCTCTCGAGGTCTAAGCCAGCGCCTCTGCCCTTCGGTCCCGAGCCTCCCCTTCCCTCCCACCCAAAGGCCGGAGAAGCCTGACGGGCCCGTCCTTACCTTGCTGAGGTCCCCCAGGGCCATGATCTTGGCTCCCGGCCTCCTGCTGAGCTGCTCTTTCACCCAGACCTCGATCTGCTTGTTCCACTTCATGGTGAACACGTAGAGGGCGTAGGCCAGCAGCAGCAGCAGGCTCTCCCACCAGGCGATGAGGCTGTCCAGGAAGAAGACAATGAGCATCGACAGGTCGAGGATGTAGAAGGAGACATCGCGGAACAGCGGCCACCAGGTGAGGTTGAGGATCTCCCGGGAGAAGAGGGCGCAGGTGCCGATGACGAAGAGGATGTTGAACACGGCAGAGCCCACGATGGTGCCGATGCCCACGTTGCTGTGGGAAATGAAGACGCCGATGAGGGAGGTGAAGAGCTCCGGGGCAGAGCCTCCAGCGGCCATGAATGTGGCACCCGCCACGTCATCGGAGATCTGCAGCTTGTCGGTGATGACACCCAAGGCGGGGACAAAGTACTCGTCACATACGATAGCCAAGGCCACAAACACGTACATCATGCCGAAGATATGCAGGACCACCCAGCCCTGCTGCCGCTCCTCTATGCTGAACAGGTCCGGGGGGTACTCTGCCTTGGGGTGCAGGTCTGGCCAGCCAGGCGGTGGTGCTGAGAGACTGGGACTGGGCGCCCCCGGGAGCAGGGCTGTTGTCGGGCTGTGGGGTGGGGTGTTGGGTGCAGCTGCAGCTAGCTGCACAATCACACAGTGCCGGACCTGGGTGGTCGGAGTGGCGCTGACTCTGGGGGCAGCTGAGCTGCCGCGTGCTGTGGAGGGTTGCTCGGCCAGCTCCCAGCGGGTGACCGGGGCTGCTGCGGTCGTGGGTGCACTGGGTTGGGGCCAGGGGCTCCTAACACTCCAGGCAGCGGCAGAGGCTTTGGTTTTCACTGGGCTGCTCTCCGTCACCGTGCTGATTGTCACCTGCCCCTCAGAGCGGGCTGAGGTGCGCCCCAAGGCTTCTTCCCAGGGAGCGGTCAGCCTGTTCTTCCCCACTGACGTCCACGGACTGGCGGAGCTGTTATTTCCCCCTCTCCTGGGGCTACTCAGGGCATCCTTTTCCACCAAATTCCTTGGAGAAGTCACGATGTTTGTTGTGTCCTCATGTGCTGGGAAAGTTGGGGTGTTCTTAACCATTCCCTTGAGAGTAACCGGGGTGGTTTCATTTGCTGTCCTCTTGGGAGCATTGGTCTCCTGTCCTTCATCGGTTGCCATGGTTTCGCTGTCCAGCACTGTGGTGCTGGGGGTGACCCTGGGGCTCGTTCCCACCGTCGTGAGTGTGGATGGCGTGTAAGTGTCTACTGTCCCCCCGGCTGGGGAGGGGGTGTGCATCCTCCCCTTTCTCTTGGCTTGAGTTGGACGGTAGCTGTTCGCTTGTTCCCTGGGTGTCGGGGTGTAATTCCTTACTGTTAGTCTGCCTGAAGGCGGGATGTAGTGATTCAGAGTTCTAGTGGTTGGGGCATTTTCCTTCGCTCTCTCTGTGCTGGCTGCTGTTGGGCTGTGATTGTTCTCTGGTGTCGTCGGAATGATCTTGGCTGTTCTCCTGGGTGGATTAGGGGTGCTCCCTCTTGTCATGCTGGGAGGTACTTGATCCCTGCCCGCTGTGGCTTGGGGTGCTGCTGTCTCATCCTCTACTTCAGAGCTGTCTCGTGGAGGCTCACTGGTCACCATCTCCGTCTCATCGCTGGGGAGGTCCCGGCCGGCCAGTTTTATGGGCTGTGGGGAAGAGACTTCTGCCCACAGGGAGAGTAGGCCCCGAGGCCTCCTCAGGTGCTGGTAGGCAGAAGCGATGAACAACATTCCCAGTAGGAAGAGGAAACGGCTCCAGCGAAGCCTTTTTGGCCGGAGTAACCGCCTCTCTTGTGGCCCCACCCTCATCAGTCTCCCCATGATGGCCAGTTAGGAGCGGTCACAGGAGGCCTCTCATTCCCTCCTGCTCTGGGATTCAGGGTGGTGTTGGGAAAGATGTCTGCAGGAAGCCCAGCCAGGGGGTATCCATAAGCCTAGAGGGTTAAAAAGAAGTTATTGGTCCCTAAGAGGCCATCTGGGACCCCACAACTCTTTGACCTGTGGGGTCCCAGGGACACAAAGGTGTCCTGCTTTGCGTAGGGAGGAACAGTACCCAGGGTCCCCTCGCTGGATGGCTTCCCGGCTGCCGAGGCTCCTGAGCTGGTCCTGCTCGGCAGATTCTGCCCGGTGCTCCTGGGCCCCTGCAGAGGTTCTGCCACCCCTCGGCCTAGGCCTAAGTTGCTGAGAGCTCGGCTGCCACCGCTGGAACCACCACACATCACATCTTAACAAAGGCTACGAGGAGGTGGGGGGGTAGGTTGGCCAACTACAGGCAGAAAGAGCCAGTGGGGTGTGTGTGTGTGTACTGTCTTAAAATGATGCCACTATATCGTCCAGAAAGGGCAAAGCTCAAAAGTTAACGTCAGGGGGCTAACTGGACAGTGCGATTTGGCGAACTCAGAAGAGGAGCCAAAGGCCTCAGTCTCAGCTCTGCTGTTTGCCAGCTCTGCCATCCTGCACAGGCTGGATGTTGGTGCCTCATCTGTGAAATGGGTGTGATAATATTTACACTGATTATGCAAAGATGATCTTTTGAGGGACATTAAGGAAAGGAAAACTGAGAACTAGAGATCTGAAGACACTTTTCACTGAATATCCTGTTAGTTTGGCCTTCTTAGCATGTGTATAATATTTTAAATATAAATTTAATTTAATTGTAATAATGCCCATGTAAACAATAATAATACTTATGCCACAAAAATCTTGAGAGCATAACTACATCCAAGGTCTGTGAAAAGCACTGAATAGAATCAAGTGCTATTACCCAGGCATGGTGGCACATGCTTATAGTCCTAGCAGTTGGAAGGCAGAGGCAGGAGGATCACTGTGAGTTTGAGGCCAGCCTGGGGTACATAGTGAGTTCAAGTCCAACCTGAACTACTTAGTGAGACCCTGTCTCAGAAAAAAATAAGAATCAAGTGCCACATAGGCTTGGTTTCATACAAGGATGCAGGAAGAAACAGGAAAGATGATCAGAGTCCTTATCTTATAAAGGGCATGGAAGTCCAGTCCCAGGGAATAGTTACTAAATCTCTAATCAGTATCCACAGATATTGCAAAACAGTAACTAATGATCGGGTTTGCACATGACAGTAATTTATTAGAAGTAGCTGGGTGAACCATAGAATCTGCCTGGTACCATCCCTATGTAAGACGTGAGGTCTAGAGGTCCTGAGAGGACAGAGAGGTCCTCTGAGGTCCAGAGAGGACATGCAATTTGCTTAACATGCCACAGCTAGTGAGTGGCTGGACAGATGAGCCTCCTAATTCCCCAGTCTTTCTAGTGCACCCACTGAGTAGAGGTACAAGTGCACTATCTTAAAAAGCAAAAGAGGGGTGAGCACAAAAGGAGAAGGAATAATCAGTAAATTTCCTTTTTGGTCCTGACTTCCTTGGCATCTCCCCCTGGTCCTCTGAACTTGCCTTGAACTCAGCCCTCGGTAGCAAGCCGGCTGGCGTCCCCTGCGGAAACCTTGGAGGGGCTCTGTCCTCCCCGTGTGCCTGAGTTGCAGAGCCAGGCTGGCGGCGCCACTGATCCCTCCTACCTAAGCACATCGTTTACCTTCAAACCCCGACATCCGGTGTCTTCTCAGCTCTGGGAATTTGCCAGAATCCAGGGTCTCAAAGAGCGGGTCCAAAGCCGGATAGCAGGAAACACCCCATCCTCCTGACCCCAACTCCCTTGTGGAATCCTAATTCAAGGCAGGGTCGAGTGTGAAGGGCATGTCAGGGGAGAATATCCAATCCTGCTAATACCCACTTCCTCTAAGAAGCTTAGCAGGGCATTGTACAGGTTCTGGGTCCCAGTGCCTCAGACCAAGCCTGAGGGGGTGAACTAACTGTCCACCAGGGATACAGATGGGTTCTCTGGGGGCCTGGAGTTGAGTGCAGTTCTAAAACTGCTTCTAAGCTATAGGAAGGAGAGGTTGCCCAGGGTATCCATGCTGAGGCAGTGCAAAGATTTGGAAAGATTCAGAAGGTGTTCTGAGGAAACCGAGAGAAAGTGCCTAGGGCTTCAGAGATCAGAAGACCTCGGTGCGTACCGGGCTCCACTTGCCACTGGGTGATTCTAAACATGATCTAAATGCAGATGTGGGGGGTACAGATACCCGGCCTGCCTATCTGTAATGAAGGTGAGCGTCAAACTCAAAGCTGAGGGCCTGTAAAGAAAACACCCTGTGAACTTTAATGCATTTCACAGACAACATATATTTTATTAGGCCTGAAAGAAATCCTTAACCAGATGTGGTGGCGCAAGCCTGTAATCCCAGCACATGGGAGGCTGAGGCAGGAGGATCGCTGCAAATTCAAGGCCAGCCTGGGCTACACAGTGAGTTTGAGGCCAGGCTGAAATGAATAGCGAGATCCTGTTTTTAAAAAAAAGAAAAGAAAAAGAAAAATCTTTGGGGGAACAGGCTCAGTGGGACATCCCAAGGTATCCAAGAAGTTGAGGCCAAGAAGCCTGAATCGCCCTCCAGCCCCTGGCTTGGAGCTGATCAGAGTGGCGTGGATTAAGGCATTGGGGGTCTCGTGACCCTACAGCAGGGGTCAACCTGGAAGCCACGTCTAGTTCGCAGCAAACTCTCCCTGATATCTCCGGTTGGGCATGTCTTCCCCTCCCTGTCTCCTCCAGGGTGTGTGGACGGTGGGCTGTGGTAGGCGACTTTAATCTGAAGTAGCAGGTGACCGCTCACAGCCTCACTGCGGCCTCCTGCCCCCTGCAGTGGCCTGCAGGAGTAAGGAAGTAACCTGCTCCCTGTGCTGTAGCTTGTGTCCTGGCGACCCCCTCGCTGGGGGCTGGGGAGGGCCTGGCTCGGCCTTCGCGCTGCGGCAGCAGAACCAGACCCAGTTCCTGCCGTTCTCATCCCAGCGCTCCCGCGGCCGGCACCTGGCACGGAAAGATGGGAAACGGAACACGATGCACGAAGTACAATTACGAGCCATTTTTTTTTTTTTGCTGGAAAAATTTCTCTATTTTTACAATGCTATTTATGCAAGACAGAAAGTTCATGGGAGAAGAGATTTCCCAAAAAGGCAAATCTTTTCTCTCTTATGCTTTTAAATTTTACCAATGAGTTCCTCCTACTGTCTAACCTAAATTTTACTTCTGGGCGTGAGCCCAGGTTCCCCCTGGCTTATTCTTGTGTGCTTGTGGCACATTTTGAAATGCAACAGGCTGTGCAAAAGTGTGTTGCTCACCCAAGATTGGAAGCATCGTCAGCACCAGCTGTGAGGGTTGAGAAAAACTATTTAACTTTTCAGGACTGTAAGTGAACCGCTCATTCCCTTTTCTCTCCCTTTTGTTTTTGTTTTTGTTGTTGTTGTTGTTGTTGAAACAGTATCTCCCTATGTAGCCCAAAGTGGCCTCAAACTCAAGCCAATCTTCCTGCCTCAGCCTCCCAAGGGCTGGAATTACAGGCATGCGCAGCCATGCCTGGCCTCCTCTCATCTACTGATGACATTACTGGCTTGCTAGGCTTGTTGTGAACACTCAGGATGTGACTATGTAACACAGCAACAGCAGCTGGTACAGCTATTGTTATTATGATTCTGCTCCAGGAGATCACAGGCTCTGCTCGCTGTGAGGATGGTGGAGGAGTAGAAGACAACCCAGCGGGTCCCCACGCTTTCCACTGTCACAGCACCGCAGATCTCATGATTCATCCGTGCATCTCTGACTAGCCGGGGAGCTGCAAGAGAACAAGGTGCTGCCTGTATTGACAGTGAACCTCAGAGCCCAGTCCAGTGCCTGGCACTCAGTAAATACCTGTATATCCCAAGGGGCTGGAGAAAGGCCAGCACCTCTGGGAAGGGAAGCTGGTCCGCTTTGTTCTGCAAAGTTGCCTTGTTCTATGCCCTTCCTTAGAGCAGGGTGGAAGGATGGGTAGGCATGCGGCTCTGAGCCTCATAATTCTGTTAGGGGCTGCAGACGGTAGAGATGGAGGCTCCCGCAAAGCTCAAGGCCTTTCCTGCCTCCTTAGAACAGCAAGAAGAGGGGATGAGCCTTTCTTTGGTCCACAGCCTTCCTCTAAGTTAGCGAGCAACTGCCGGGGAGCAACACCAGGGCAATCGGCTTTTAGAGAGGAGCGGTGGTCAAGGCATAGTGGTAGAGCTTCCTTTCCTAAAAAGTTGACAAGGACTAAGACACTGAAGTGACACCCAGGGCTGATGAATGAAGTGGCAAGGGGGCGCCCCAAGTGACCCTGTTAGACTGTAGGACACTGCGCCCCTCTGAGAAGCTACATTTTGTAATGGCTTCCCAGCTCGGTGCAAAAGTCCCCGCAGTGGTCTCTGTCACGCCCAACGGCGGAAACCGCAGAAGAACAAAGCCTCGCTCACATCTGCCCCGCCCACTGGAAGACGCACAACCACAGTCTCTGCCCCCGGATTCCTCAAGGCAGCAAACTCCTCTCCTCCCCTTGAAACCCTTTGTTCTGCCCTCACTTCCTGCCGATTCTGCTCTCCGAACTCGGAAGTGAGGAAACAGCCATGGGTGCTTCCTCAGATGGTCTCTGTCCCCTCCGCGCCTTGAGCAGTCTTCAAGGCCCAACCAGCAGTGCTCGTAATAGCGAACACTGAAAACCCATCTAAAAGTCAGAAGAAAGCTGGTTACCTACATAATAGCACATCCTTCCAGTAGTCAATTTATACACCACAGTTAAAAGAGAGGAAGCTGTAGCTGGTGTGGCACAGACCCGTAATCTTGCCGGCGTGGTGGAGAGAGCAGCCTGGGCTACAAAGCGAGCTCAAGGCCAGCCTGAACTGCGTAGTGAGACCCTGTTTCAAAAAGACAAACAAAAAAATCTGTAATCTTGGCACTCAGGGAGGCTGAGGCAGGAGGACCAAGAGTCCGAGATCTGAGAGTTTGACCCTGTCTCAAAAAATAAAAAGGAAAACCAGAAAAAACAAAGTTGATGTCAATATATTTATTCACTGATAATGATAGAAGCACAGAGTAGAACATATAACACTGTTCTATTTAGTTAGAATATTTTTATTATGTAGTATGCGTGTATGCATCGTACACACACGTACACATACTTCATACACATGTAGAGACAGTTTCTCAAAGATTATGTTAAAATGGCTGTAATTCTGTGGCAGTTACAGAATAAACAAGAAAACCACCTCTCTGGTACCTCACCTCCCCAAGCCAGGAGCCAGAACCGTTCTTGAAGAGGGAGCCCCGTATGGTTACTGCTAGGAAAAGAAAGGCTTATGTTTCACTTTCTCTATTTTAAACACAAGTTTGTTTTATAATTTTAAAATTTAGCTTTACTTTCCATTATCTGCTTTTTCGCTGAAAGATGCTACCAAAATTTTACAAGTGTAAATGATGAACCTAGCAGGATAGGTGGGAGCCCAGACCTTTAATTAATTAATTTATTGATTTACTTGAGACAGAGTCTCACTATGCGGTTCAGGCTGGTCTTGAACTCACAGTGATCCTCCTGCCTCAGCCTCCTGAGTGCTGGGATTACAGATGTGCACCACCACACCTGGCTCATGAGGGGACCTTTAAAAATGCAGACTTTATAACATTTTTCAAAGGAGAGAATGTTCTGGATATTTTACTTTCCAGTTTTCCGGGAATTTTACTTATTTTTTATTTTTGGATTTTTGAGACAGGGTCTTGCTATATAGTTCGGCCTGGCCTTGAACTCACTGTGTGGTCCAGGCTGGCTTCAGACTCACGGCAATCCTCCTGCCTCAGCCTCCGCAGTGCCAAAGTGCCCTGAATAAAGAAGCTCAGTCATCTTTGCTTTCTTCTTTGACTTTCCCCCCACTCGCCTCTCTTCCTTCCTCCCCACCTTCCCTGGGAGGCACATCCAGCGTCACATGCTAGACTCCGGACCCCCTTGTGAACAAGGCTCACCCCTGTTTCCAGAGCAGAAGCAAAGCTAATTGGAATTGGAAATGTGTGAAAGATTGTCTTTGTTCAGAGCGGCTCTCCATTGTCTTAGAATAGAGAGAAGCTTTGTGGTTTGCTCAAATCCCCTGGAAAAGACTGAAAGAAGATTGAGAGTGATTGATAGAAAGGGGCCACAGTGTCTTTGTCCAAACCACCCGGAGGGAGAAGAAACACGAGGGAAACCTGCGGGTTAAGAGTCTCTAGAGACACAGCAGCAGATGCTGGTGTTCAGGTCTTACGTGGATCACAACTGAAACAACCAAAGCGCCCGAAAGTACAAACTGATGTTTATGAGACAACTGGTCCTTTGAAAGCTGACCAAGAACTGATATTAGGATTTACTGTGAATTACTTTAAATCCGATCATGCCACGGTGCCTTTGAAAAAGTTTGTCTCCTTTGGAGACGCATACCAAAATCTTCACGAGTACCGTGCTACCCTGAGATCTGCATCGAAGTTATATGGAGCTGGGGGCGGGGACACAAAAAACACCACTTTAGGGAGAAGTTAGTAGTGGTGTAAACGGAACAGGATTGAAGACAGAGACAGCAGTAGAAGCCAGGTGAATACTACGTACGGATGTATTATGCGATTTCCCCTATGTTTGTATGTTTGAAATTTTGTTTAATAAATTATTATTATGTTGTGTTTTGTTTTGTTTTTTCACTTTTTGAGACAGGGTCTTCCTACGCAGTTCAGGCTGGGCTTGAGCTCGCTTTATAGCCCAGGCTGGTCTCAAACTCGCAACGATCCTCCCGCCTCAGCCTCCTGAGTGCTAGGATTAGAGGTGTCCACCACCATGCCTGGCAATAAATCACAGAAGAAAGAAGCGTTGTACTCTGATGTCCTGGGACTTCTACTTTGGTGAAAAGAGGAGAGTGGGGAGAAGTGAATGAGAACCTGGCTTGCATGTATAATTTGGAAGCGGACAGGGTCCGGACGGGGGGACCGGAAGGGACAAAGGACTGCACAGGCGTGCAAGAAGAGAGAGGATGGGAAAGGGAAATGGGCCACTGCTTTCTTCCTTCCCTTTATGCCTATTGTTTATTTGCTATTCATGAAAAATCATCCTGGGAACTTAGCAACCAAGATTCTTAGGCACCAAGCCACGAAATTCCACTTCAGTCGGCAGGGCCTCGGAGCCTACATTTCCCACGTGTCCTGGGAGAGCAGGACATCTGGATCTCCCCAAGTGCTCCAGAACTTAACCCTTGCGAGTGGCTTGGGACTTTTGTCACTGACCTTGATATCGCCAGACTGTGACCAAGCCACTCCGCCTGGCAAAGCCTCCGCGATACCAGCCCACTGACTCAAGGCAGGAGAAAATAAAGGCCATGGGAAATTATGCAAAGGAAGCTGTGTATTGATTTCCTTTAATGCATTGGTGGGAATATGCAAAGATGGAAGGTGTCTTGAGTAGAGAAAGAAATTCATCAGCCTAAAAGCCATCTCCTTTAAGCCCTTCTTGCTGGCTGTGCTGATGTTCTCTGATTCTGTATTCACTGCACAGCCTTCTGATTTTTACTGAGGGGAAAAGCTCAGAACCCTTAATGGCTGCCACCATTGGCAGCCCATTTCATAGTGCTACCTTTTATCGACAGTTTTAATAAATTGATCTTCTGCCTTCCGAGTATTCGGAAAGTCTTTTTGCAGAAGAATTAGGTCACTAAGATCTGATTACCCATCAGCAAATGACTATATTGAAGCTTTAGGACCGGGTATGTTCATGAATCAGGTTGGTACTACAGAACAGTTTTATAGTTTATGTCTAGATGTCCGCCGAAAGGCTCCCACGGTCATATGTGAGGATTTGGGGAGGTGATTGGATCACGGGGCGTGATACTCATCAGTGGATTAGTTGACTTTTGAGTTTATAGCTAAATGTGACATCGAGGCAAGACAGGATGGTGCAGGTCTATAATCCCAGCTCTTGGGAGGCTGAGGCAGGAGGATTACCTCAAGTTCAAGGCCACTCTGGGCTACACAGTGAGCTTAAGCCCAGCCTGAATTACAAAGTGAGAGCCCATCTCAAAAAACAAAACAAAGCAAAACAACAAAACTTAAATGCTGTGTTGGGAGGTGACATCTGATCAGATGAGGTGGGTCACTGGGGTGTGGTCTGGAAGGATCTATCTCCTTCCCTCCCTTGGTCTCTCTGCTTCCAATGCTGTGCCCTGAGCTGTTTCTCCTCTGCCAGGCCCCTCTGCCATGCAGATAACTCTGAAGTGAAACCTCTACAAACTGTGAGCCAAAAATAAACCTTTCCTCCTGACAGTTGTGGATGTCAGGCAGTGTGTGCCAGCAGTGAGAAAGTAATTAACATGAACGGTAGCTCCTTGGCCAGGCATCAGCCCTTTGGGGTAGCTAGACAACCCTTTGCCTACAATTTCTTGGCCATATGCCTCAGAACACAAGAAATTGTGAGCAAGCCTGACTCAGAAAGGTCAACCGACCAACCAAATAAATTAATTTAGATACAGGAGAGATGACAGGAAACTAGACAGCAGACCTTTTGAGAGGGGAGGGGAAGAATGGAGAAAGGAAGGTAAGGAGTGAAAATGGCAAGATGTGTTGAATGTATGTGCCAATTTCCCCAAACGAACCGCACCGCCCTGTACTACTCACGTGCTCTAATGGAAAGATTAAATTAAAAAGAAATTCTGACTAAGTAACCAGCAGGCTGCCCTCCTTACTACAGTCGTGCCTGCTCAAGCACTGGGAGATCTTAAGCAGGTGAGACGAGGCAGGCTGAAGAGTTTCGAAGCACACACGGTGGTCTGCAGGCCCTGGGGCCTTCCTGCTGTGAAGATGTCACCGGGATCATGGATCACAAGTCTTTCTCTGCCACCTCTGATTTGCAGAGGAGACAGGAAGTAACAGGAACAATTGGGCGAGCTGTGCAAAGTCAGACTTGGCCAGGGCGTGGTGGTGTATGCCTGTAATCCCAGCACTCAGAAGGCTGAGGCAGGAGGATTGCCATGAATTCGAGGCCAACCTGCACTACACAGCAAGACTTCATCTCAACCTCCCTCCTCAAAAACCACAGTCAGGCTCAGCTGTGCAGTTCAAAGCAGTTCCCTTCCTTGTCCCATCCCTCATCTCACCCCACGCCACCAGCTGGAAGCTAGAGGAGGATGCCCAGGCCTTCAAGAGGGCCGTTTGCTCCTACCTGTGACCCTGTGGCACAACTTTGTCCTCGAACTACAATTCCCCAAGGGCTGCTGGCATCCACGCAAGCAGATGCTGCTGGCAGCCTACAGGGTTAGAAAGTCACGTGGTGCTCTCCACAGGACCTCACTGAGGCACAGGCTACGTGGGGACACAAGGTGACCAGAGAGGCCTTTCAGTGAAGCCCAAGCACAAACCTCTGCACGTTGCTTTGGCCTGGGTGGAAGACGGGGCTGACTCATCTCTGTGCTTCCTTTAAAGATGGGAGAAAAAGTGGGGCGTTAACGTGCCTGTTAATCCCGGCACTCAGGAGGCTGAGGCAGGAGGATTGCTGCAAGTCGAAGGCCAGCCAGGACTGCATCCTGACTTCAAACCCCGCCCAAACTGCACAGTGAGATCCTGTCTGAGAAAGCAAGCAAAAAACAAAAAAAAAAAAAAACCGACGAGCGGGAGAGAATTCAAGCACACAGGCAGAGGACATGGAAAGTCTGGCGAAAATTGGGCTCAGGACGGCTGAAAACGATACGCAGAGTGCTTAGTGGAAGCAGCGTTCAGCCGGGAATTCGTTTAGCGAGAGTATGAGGAGGATTCTGTGCACTGGCTCGGAAAAGAAAGTGGTGAGGTTAGGCTGGCGCAGCTGAGGGCACAGAAGGGTCAACGGGTTGCACGGTCGCCCGGCCAGGGAAATAGGGAGCAGAGTGCGGCGTAGAAAGAGAGGGCCGGAAAGAACACGCCGCGCCAGGGCTCCGCAAAGTCAGGAGCAGAAAGGGATGTTCAGGGGTGCACGCGAAGAGAGGCGCGGAGAAGGGCGCGCCCCCTACTGTCCAATCTGAGCCATAGCCACGCCCCTCAACCCGCGAGGCCACGCCCCAGCCCTTGTACGCGGGTATCCCTTTCCTCTCGCGGCCCAATAGTTCCGGCTGTGGCGGGCGGTCGGAAAGTTTAAGCAGGCGGACCGTGGTCGGCGATGGGCTCGGGGTGAGTGGGGAGGCCGGGTGCGGGTGTTGTGTTTCCTTCCCTGTTGGGGCTCTTTGTGGAAAGGTTAGGGCCGAAGAACAACGCAGGGGCTGCGCCCGGCCTTCTCGCCGACTCGGGAGCCGCCCCTTGTCGTCTCCGGGGCGCTGCTTGCGGGGCCCAGCCCCGGCCTCCCCTCGCGCTGCGGCCCGGCCTCTACAGCTCCCCGTGCACGGCTCACCTTGGCCCCTGCCGTGGCGCGCTCCTTCCCAGGAGAGTTTTTCAGATCTCAAATGCTTTTGACTGATTTTCAAGGTAAAAGCATTTCCGTCACTTGCGATCCAGGTGTAGGGATTGTATGTTTCTAGGCCGGACGTTGAGAAATGAAGCCGTTTCAGCGCCGAGGGCCGGCTCAGGGCAGGTCAGCCGACACGGGGGCGGTGGGACGGGAGGGTTACAAAGGGGAGCAACTGAGCGTCTGTATCTTCATCAGCGCCAGGGAAGAACTGCGCGTACCTGATGGAAACTTAGCGCTCTTTGGGGGGACTTGGCATTTAATGCAAAGCCGGGCACCTAAGATTTGTCCCCCGGCGCAGGCTGTTCTTGAGAAGGAAGAACCCTAGTTGTCTGAATCACTTGATGTAAACAGCACATACGGGAAAGGGTAGGGCAGGGAGGTAAACCCGAGGCCCACCTGAAGGAAGGCATGGTGTTCCCGCAAAATTACCGGACGGGTGGGCAGGGATTTTTATTGGGCTTTATTTTTAATTAGGCAGAGGGTGCAGTTCCCTCTCTACCCCTGTGCTTACAATCTGGCGGAGTACAGATTGTAATTGTTTCCCCACAAATTTGCCTCTGTTGAGATGCATTCATGTAGAGGAAGAGCCAGGTGGAAGGTGGCTTCAAGGGGCAAGACGACAGTCGGGGTCCCCAGGCCAGTGTTAACAGCAGGTTTCGTGGGTACCAGAAATGCTTTCGGAGACCTAATCCAGGTCCGTGTGAAGGATTTCTCCATGTCCTAGGTGAGGAAAGCGCTCCCTGTGATATTTCACTTTTAACAACGTAAAGGCCTCGTGCATATATCGGCGTCCCACAGGAGCTAAGTAAATTCTACCTGGTGACAGGTGTGGGAGTCCCTGATATCTCAGCCTTGAAAGAAGAGAAGGAACTGTGCTTCTGTGGACCAGAATAAAAATCTGTAAACTGAGCCGGGCGTGGTGGCGCACACCTGTAATCCCAGCATTTGGGAGGCTGAGGCAGGAGGATATCTGTGAGTTTCAGACCAGCCTGGGCTACAAAGTGAGCTCAAAGCCAGCCTGAACTACATCGTCAAACCTTGTCTCAAAAAGACCAAAAAAAAAAAAAAAAAAAAAAAAATCTGTAACGTATTTTACTAAAGAGTTGCTGTAATGCAATATCTGGTGATTAAGGGTGGTTCACTGGATATTGTCAAGTATTTGTAGAGCACCTACTATGTGCCAGTTACTCTGGTAAGTTCAGAGGAGACACAGATGGGCAAATCTGACCTGGGCGCTGTCCTTAGTGAGCTTACGGTCTAATATAGTGTAGTTGAACCAATATGGTACAGACCTTCACTCCTTGAACAAGGTAGCACAGAAATAAAGACTGAGGAGACAAAGTATTACCACGTTGATACATCTCAGCTCATGCATCTTACTGTAGAAGACTCCCCCCCAAGTTCTCAGGGCCTGTTAATGTTGACTTTGAATACAATTTTAACAAGTTTAATTACCTGGCTTTCCAGCCCAGGGTAGCCACACTTCAACAAAGCAGAAAAACAATGATTGCAGAGCATTACTGAGAAAAGGAAAATGCATACTTAAGGTATAAAAATTAAAATCCAAGTTGGAAGGCATCACAACAGAACAGGACTGCAGAGATCCCTTCCGTGTCAGGCATTGTTTCTGTGGGTGTTCTTTGTGATATTTGTTCCCTGAGACTTTAACAGCAATTATGTAAGAAGAGTTAAATGGGAAACAGAATTAGTAAATTAGACTTTGCTGTAGAACTTGTCAGAGTCTTCAGTAAGGTTTGAAGTCATTTTTCTCGTGTCTCTCCAGAGCAGTGCTCTGCAGCACACACTTGGGGAAGTGCTGGGGTAGAGAAACAGCGGTCAAGTGCTGGACAGTGCAGTATTGGTACTCAGAGTGGCAGTGCCAGGTCATTTTAAGAGAGTGAATTGTGTTTGGTACACGTGTTTAATGAGACAGAGACAAGGGTTACATATTTTAATTTTTTATCAAAATGTTAAATATTTGGGACTTTGTTAGGGTCAGAAATTCTTGTCTCTGATTTCACTTTATTGGTGTTGGATACATGAGACATTACTGTATTTGAAAGGTATCTATGGCCATTGTATGATAAAAGGCTTTTCTTGCTTGAGTCCCTAACTCCTTCTTATAACATTGTTTCCATGAGCCACTATGTTCTGGATCCCAGTAGTCTATTTAGAAATGGAATTTTAGAATATCACACATTTGGATTTGAGCACTGTACCACCAATCTCTATGTAGCCTTGCTATATAATTTAGGCTGGCCTTAAACTCTCTATGCAGCCCAGGCTGGCCTGGAACTCACAGTCATCCTCCTGCCTCAGCCTCTTGAATGCTGGGATTACAGGCATGTGCCAATAGCCAATGCCTGGCTGTTGCTAAATGTTTTGAAGTGAATTCCAAAAAATTAATTAGTGAATGTTAAATTTCTAACCTGTTTATATCCACCTGGAATCTTTAAATTGGAAGCATTGTACACTTACCTTGTGACCTGCATTTCTTAGTTACTAATACTTTATATAAATATTTTTATATCTGTGTCATTTCTTTATATGATATAATATTTCCATTATATCAATATACTATAGTTTGCTTAATAATAGAGCAGCAAGAACTGAAGCCCCATGAACAGGTCTAAGCATCTGTGGACTTTTTCTATTATTTTTGAGCACAGAAAGGTCTTTTCATGCTAATTCTTTTTTTCTTTCTTTAAAAAAGGAGATTGAGTGACATTTCCGTGAAATTGAACACACGGCCTTGTGCACAGTAGGCAAAAACTCTACCACTGAGTTATATCCCCAGTTCTTTTTTCCATTGTATTTTGAGACAAGAGTCTTGCTGAGTTACCCAGGCTGGGCTTGAACTAATACTGCCGTGTTGATTACGGTGCTTGGTGGCAAGAAAAGAATGGACAGCTTCAGGTACTATACAGTGGCACCACTAGATGGCAGATAGAAATGTCATTCAGTAAACTCGGTGTTGGAGAGGTGGTGTAGGTATGTTTATTCAGTTGGGTAAAACTGGAAGGTATGCTTCTTTCCTTTTTTTGTTTTTCCTTTTTTGATAAGGTTGGCTAGGGGCTTATCAGTTTTATTTATACTTTCAGAGAACCAACTCTTTGATTCCTCACAAAACTAGGATGAGAGGTCCCCTTTGACCCAGCTGTTCCCCTCCTGGGTGTTATCCCAGAATTAAAAGCATCATACCACAGCGATATATGTGCACCCATGTTTATAGCAGCACAATGTGTCATAGCTAAATATTGGAAACAGCCCAAATGCCCATCCACTGAGGAATGGATAAAAAAGATTCATTTTTATACAATGGAGTATTACTCAGCTATACAAGAAGATAAACTCGAGGCTTTTATAGGTAAATGGATGCAACTAGAGACCATACTCATCAGTGAAATAAACCAGACTCGCATGTGTAAACATCATATGTCTCCCTCTTGTAAGAAACTAAAAGAGTAAATAAAACCCAAAATGTACATTAGATACCGTGAAAAAGAAAGAAATTGCTCAAAGGGAAGGAACAGCTGGGATGAGGGAAAGGAGAAAAAGAAGGAAGGGGAGATAGATGTACACATACACATACACATGCACGTAGACGGCTGGGGTAACTGCTGCTCATGTCTGTTGGTTTATTGAAAGGAACAGTTAATGCTTACATTTTTTGGACCAGTTTTGCAGGCTTATATCTGGTAATCTGAACAACTAACTTGAAGACAGCAATATGCAGTGTAAAAACCACTGGTGAATTCCTACCATCTTGTTTACTGAAGCTCTATCGTTTCGAATGTTTTTTGTTACTATCTTCTATTCTCTGTAATGGTTTGATCAGCCTTACATTCTTACATCTGGTCATCTGAGCAATTTCTTTGAAGATAACCGCGTGTAATACAACAACTACTGTTTATTCCTATCATCTTGTTTTGAAACCCTCGATCATTTTTGTTGTTTTTGTGTTGTTTTGTTTTTGTCTATGTTCTTGTTATCTTGTTATTCTCTTTAAAATAAAATAAATAAATAAATGGAAAGTATGAAAGCCAAGAGCTATCCGAATTTAATTTTTTTCAATAGAAATGCTTATGGTGGCCCCTTGTTCATAGCCACTTAGTGAGTGATTCTGGAATCGGCCTCACGGTGAACTAAGCTGTTTGCTTCCTTTTAACTACACTCTTCGGATCACTGTCTCTTAAGTTGCAATGCGCTTACTTTCATTTATTTCTGGAAAAATGCTTAAAATTATGGTGAACAGTTGTTTTTCTTCCCATGACATGCAAGTCCTCTTTATGCTCCACAGCATTTCTCTGCTCGTAACTGTGTCTTTGCATCCCGGTTGGGCGCACTGGACTGGTGTTCGCCATGCCGACGGTGGTGGTGATGGACGTGTCCCTCTCCATGGCCCGCCCCGTGTCTGTCGAGGGCGCCGAGGAGCACCAGCGCAAGCATTTAGCAGCCCACGGTCTGACAATGCTGTTTGAGCACATGGCCACGAACTACAAGCTTGAATTTACGGCGCTGGTTGTTTTTTCATCGCTGTGGGAGTTGATGGTTCCCTTCACAAGAGATTATAACACCCTGCAGGTACAGAAAGGAATACGTTCTTGTGTGTACAAGGCCCCAGAACTGTATTATAATGTTACACTGAATTTGTAGAGCTTGGAATTATTTAATAGTAAGTGTGTGGGTACTGACATGTATAGCTGTAAAGCAAGATCCACAACTAGGAAATGTTTCTCCTGTGGGGGAGCTATGGAGGTTTTGCTGCCTTATTCTCTTGGCTTTCTGGACTTCTCTACAGAAGGGAGAGCATCTCAGGATGCAGTGTCCTGCTCCTTAAAATTCCGCATCTTTAGATTCAACACTACTTTTTTTTTCTGCCTTCCCTTAAAATTTGGGGAAATGAGAAATATCTCTCTTTTATTAAAAAAAAGTCCTTATTGTAGAGTACTTCAAAATGATATTACTGTCCAAGAAGAACCTTTGTATATGGAAACCAAGAATTTATGATGTTTAAACCTTGATTGGGCTGGATATGGGGGCACACGCCTGTAATCCCAGTACTGAGGAACTGAGGCAGAAGGATCACTGTGAGTCTGAGGCAGCCTGGGCTACATAAGAGCGCTCAAGCCCAGCCTGGACTACATACTGAAACCCTGTCTCAAAAAAAACCTTGATTGGTAGGTATTTTCTTCCCAGGGTGTTTTCTGTGATATGCCAAAGAATTTCATTTCTGACACTTCTAAATCATTCTTTCCAACAGTGCTCATCGTAGTGCAAGCCGTCGGTAAGCATTTATAGGATTAAGCTGCAGTTTCATGATTGTTAGACAACTTAGAAATCAGGATCAATGTAGTTTGAATTTTTAAAAATATGAAGTATAAATTTTTGCTACAGCATTCTGTTCAAATTAAACTCAAAAAAAAAAAATAAATAAATAAACTCAAAAAAAAATTTTTAAGGCTGGGTGTGGCAGTGCATGCCTGTAATCCTAGCACTTGGAAGGCTGAGGCAGGAGTGTTGTGAGTTCTATGCTTGCCTGGGCAACTTAGCAACTTCAAGTTTAGCCTGGACTAATTAGTGACACCCTATTGCCCAAAACAAAACAAAAGGAAATAGGCAAACTATTCCAATTTTTGCAAAGAAGCTTATTTTATTTGTTTGTTTGCTTTTGTTTTGGAGATTGAGGTCTCACTTGTAGACCACCTTGTTTGCTTATTTGAAACTCACTATCCTCCTCTCTCAGCTTGTAAGTAGCTGAGATTATAGGTAGGTTCCGGTGAACCCGGCTTGCAC
This sequence comes from Dinomys branickii, assembly GCA_004027595.1. Taxonomy (NCBI): domain Eukaryota; kingdom Metazoa; phylum Chordata; class Mammalia; order Rodentia; family Dinomyidae; genus Dinomys; species Dinomys branickii. Next base: position 36,712 of record PVLD010014939.1, read on the forward strand.
TGGCTTTCTTACAAGTGACTAAGCTAAGGATTTATGGCGTTCCATCGTTCTGAAGTAGAAAACTGCAGCATAAAGAATGAGGGGTACTGATTAAGCAGGGGCGCCTTGCAGTTGATCTACCTGGGTGGACATCCAGGCTCTGTCTTTTTTTTGGTACCAGACATCGAACTCAGGACCTTGCGCTTGCCAGGCAGGCACTTGTGCCGCTGAGCTATATCCCCAGCCCTCTACTCTGTCTTGTTATGAGACCTGGGAAAGGTAGCTTCATCTTTGTGTACCTTAGTTTCCTCAATCAAAGGAGGTTAATCATGTGGTGATGAAATCCGTGTAAAGTGCTTAGAAGGTGTTCAGGATGCAGTTAACGCTCAATAATTTTGTCATTTGTGTGATATGTTTAAGTATTTTCCTTCAGGGTACCTTTTAAGGGTAGAAACTTGGAGAAATGTTGACTGTCACTTAAGACAGTAGAGCAAGAGAAGCTCATCTGATTACCCTTTACAGCTGAAGGAGTCTATTTACTTTTGTTCTTTAAGAACCTATGCTTTGGGCTCTCAAACCCAGGGTCCCCTGTGTAATGTCCCTACCTTGAATAGTTTGTGCTATTTTCTAATAAAACAATAAAGAATAATAACTGTATTTTTTACTCAAAAAGGAAGCACTAAGTAATATGGATGATTACGACAAAACCTGCCTGGAGTCTGCATTAGTTGGTGTTTGCAATATTGTGCAGCAGGAATGGGGTGGTGCAATTCCTTGCCAGGTAAAGATCAATTCTTTCTAGTTGCCCCAAGTTAAATGCTTTAATCACTGTGGTGCTTTGGTTTTCTTCAGGCTCTAACACAGCAAACATTGTAATTTCCACAAATTACATTTTACACTATTGGTATGATTTTCTAAAGAAGGTGCTAAGTCACTCTGATCTTATCTAAATCGCACTAATCTAAATCACACTAATGTGCTCAGAACAGCAAAATTATGCTGTAAGGAAGGCATCTTCCTAGTAAATTGACTTACTGTGAATGAGTAATGCTTGCATAAGACAAAGGGCCCACGGTGGAATTTGGGAACTGCACCCCCTGGAAGGAGTGATTGTAATTTTGAGTGATAGAATTGTAAACTCCGGTGCAATACAGTGTCTTCATTATCTAAGGTAACCTGTATTCGGTCAGCTTTTACCTCTCTGACCTCTCGGTCTAAAAGTGGGATTATGAATGTCACAAAACCCATTGCTTTTTACACGGAATTCACAGTGGGTCCAGATTAGCATCTGATCAGCCCAGAGCAGCAGCAGAAAAAGAATGGGAAGTTATAAATAGGTACTTAGGGAACTAGTAGTACAGTCAGGAGAAAACAAATGTTGCTAAAAGGAAAATCATAACAGTCTGCACCGGGATTAGCAGACTTTTTATTTTAGGCTTTACTGTGGCAGTTACTCAACTCTGCTCTCACAGGATGAAAGCAGCCTTAGTTAATAAGTACATGAATGGGTGTTCAAATAGGACTTCATCCGCAGGCCCAGGCCTGGGCTCGGCTCGGTCTGTGGGCCATAGTTTGCGGTTGCCTAGTGCATGGCATTTTATTATAGGGCAAACACAGGATTTCTCAGAAGTATCAGTGGTATCACTTGTGTTTGTTTTTAAATAAAAAATAAGATTGTCGTCATGTGGGCGTGAGGAAGGAGCATGGCTTGATCCGAAAGGAGTGGGAATGTAGGCAAGCAGAGCTGTTGTGGGGATGGTTACGTGGCTGGGTGTAGTTGTCAGAATTGTATACTAAGACAGTAAATTTTAAAAACTGTTTCTTACTGTGAAAACCAATGTCTGATAGAATATAAACTCCTGGATTTAAGAAGATCTTGGCCTACTACTAAAGTTAAATAAATGGCGGATGGATGCTTCCTTAAAGAAGCTGGTAAATGCCCTTTGATCAGTTTCTTTTGAGAAATAAAAGTTTGGCACTACATAGGTTTTATTTATTTTAGCCAATCAATATAAGTGGACTATCTAATTTCCTAACAATATACAGAAAAAATGGAATTTTGTCATCAGTATCCTCTTGAACCAGTAGCTAGCAGGTAGCACAGTTTATTTGCTCTTTCTTCTGTGGTCTTAGTGGAAAAACTCAGGGAAAAAATTTAAGAGCTAGACCTTGTACACCACGCAGACTTAAGCCTTTGATGTTTTTCTTTCTTTGAAAAAAAAATCTGGATTTGCTATGAATTGGACCTTGATAGCAAGGGACTGGGCTGAGACTTGCCAAGTGGCTCAGACTCAAAACACTGTTTATTAGAACCAGTCAGTATCAAATTTCTATAAATTTAAATTTAGAATTTGTTAAATCAAGATTCTAGATAAATGGGCTGTGTCTTTATTATCTGAATAAAGTCTGCCCCACTGTGACATTACGTGAAATAATTCATTATCATGTAACAGCTGAGAAAGCTGATGTTAGAAGTAAGTTGCTGTAGAGTAGTTGGTGATGCCCTTAAAAGCAAATTGCCTGCGGTCCATGGATCATCTTCCCAAAGAATCAGATCCCTTCAGGGGACTACCATTAAGTACCCTTAGGCTTTGGAAGTAAGTGCCGATCTTGGTATTTCATGTGGTGCAACACATGATACTAATACTGCTTTAATGGCTTGTTATAATCAAGTTACTGGACTAGGCAAAGAAAGCAAAAATAGTCCTCATCTGGGACACAGGTAAATCTTTGCCCCACAGGATTTCCCAGAAGCAATGAAGAAAAGGAAAGCGGTTTTGTAGTTACTGTCCATTGTAGGTATATTGTAGTGGCTTTTTAAAATTATGAGTTGAGTAAGTATACTTTTTTTGGGGGGGGGCAATACTGGGATTGAACCCAGGGCCACTCTACCACTGAGTTTTATCCCCTGCCTTTTAAAATTTTTTTTTATTTTAAGATAGTGTCTCACTCAGTTGTTCATGCTGCTCTTGAACTTGAAATCCTTCTGTGTCATCCTCCTGAGTAGCTGGGATTACAGGCATGTGCCACCGCACTCTGTTCTGACGTATGCATTTTTAAAAAGATCTTATGTACTTGTTAAATGTCTCTTATAGTTGTCATTGTAGTATGGATAGAATTTGTCATCTTTAAAAATAAACTTAAAAAATAAGACAAATAGGAGAGCAGGTAATGTAGCCCTTTGCAAAAAAAAAATAAAGTGGCAAAGTTCAAACTTAGGGACTGGTACTTCCAAGGAACAGATGTGAAATAAAGCATGCTGTTTTTACATGGATGCCTTAAGTACTAACTCCTTAAGAGACAGGGTTCTAGTTTTAATACAACTGAGTAAAAATTGGAAGTGTTCAGAGGAAGGTTATTGACATTTAAGTGAAATAGAGCAGGATGCGTAGATTTTAAACATGGTTTACTGAATTGGCAAATGCATACACTTGTGTGCCCACTGCTACAGATAAAATGAAACGCATTCCCATCCTGTCAGTTTCCTCAGACCCCTTTCTAGCAGGGAAACATTGTGAAATGGAATTGTCCCACATATGCAGTTGAACACACCGGCCTCCTCTCCCTCTCCACACACAGGTGGTCCTGGTGACCGACGGCTGTCTGGGCATCGGTAGAGGGTCACTGCGGCACTCCCTGGCTACTCACAGCCAAAGGAGCGAGAGCAACAGATTCCCACTCCCTTTTCCTTTCCCGTCTAAGTTGTACATCATGTGCATGGCGAACTTGGAGGAGGTAACACCTTTGCCGAAATCTTTCCAGTTTAAGTCAACCTTAGGGTTCCAGTTATTTTTGAGTATGCCCTGTTAGTACTTAGTGCATGTGCTGTAACACTGCTTTGTGGTGTTCAGCGGGGGCCCCTCGCTGTGTCTGTCAGAAAGGCTCCTGTCTTAAGTGCTCTTTGACGTTCCCGCCTGTTGCCCCGTCTTGGGAGTGTGGGTGGGACTGTTATCCACCCTGCTAACGGGTCATGAAGTGCTGACACTCTTTGGTGTTAGTTATTTCTCTGAGTCGTGATTCTTGTCTCTCTTCCACCAGAAATGTTGACAGAAGTGTATTTTTGTAAAGTGACATTCCTCTAAGGTATTTAACACCTAACCTTCTGGTTTTCCCATTTACCTGGGAAGTTAACTCATCTTTCCTCACGTGAGTTTCTCTTTCGGTAAAGTGTCAATAATGATGGCTCTTGCCCAAAGGTGCTGGAAACACAGTGAGGGAAGACGCCTTGTAGACACTAACTGTGGTCTCCTCCGAGGAGCCGCGCTAAGCCACTGGGCGGTGAAACGCCTCTATCGCTGTCACTTTGTAGGACACTCCTCCTGGTAACTTCGAGTCTGGTCGTCACGGTTATTTCTGTCCCGTGTCAGCTGTTAAGAAAATCATCCCAGTTATTTCTTGCCTGTGTTATCATGGTGGCTGTGACCTTCCGGTGCTGGTGATGGGCTGGTAATTGTTACACTTTTAAAGGGGCCACCTCTTGCTTTGTAGCTTCAAAGCACAGATTCCTTGGAATGCCTTGAACGTCTCATAGACTTAAACAACGGTGAAGGGCAAATTTTTACTATTGATGGCCCCCTGTGCTTGAAAAATGTACAGTCTATGTTTGGGTAAGTATGTGCTTAAATTTCTTTTTGCCTTCTTTATAATCTAGTAGCATAGTTTGGCAGTTTCTAATTGTTGTTTCATTTTCCCCAAATTGTCCATGTCTCAGATAAAATGATTAGTAATAGTGGTTTTTGAACGTTTACTCTTTTAAATTAACCCTGATTAAATATGTGATGTCTGTAGATCTCAACTTCCTTACTATAATTTAGCAGTTTCAAAGATTAAATTGCTTTTGGGTTTTTCAGAATTAAAATTTCCTCACCAAAAAATGTGAGATTATGTTCTGTTTCACAAGCAGTCAGGTTTAGTTTGGAGTCATTGTGAAGGGAAAAGAAACTGCACCCTGGAAGATTACTTTTCTAGCCAGGCGGGGTAGCACACGCCGGTAATTCCAGCACTCAGGAGGCTGAGGCAGAAGGGTTGCTTTGAGTTTAAGGCCAGCCTGAACTACATGAGACCCTGTCTCAAAAAAACAAAACAAAATCATGGCGCAGAAAGAAGATATTAGAGATTACAATTTAACTGAGGACCAAAAAGCAATCAAGGCCAAGTATCCGCCAGTCATTCGGAAGTATGAATATTTGGATCATACAGCAGATGTCCAGTTACACGCATGGGGGGAGACTCTGGAGGAAGCGTTTGAGCAGTGTGCCATGGCCATGTTCGCTTACATGACAGACACTGGGACTGTGGAGCCCCTCCAGACAGTAGAAGTCGAAGCCCAAGGAGATGACTTGCAGTCTCTTCTGTTCCACTTTTTGGGTGAATGACTTTATAAGTTCAGTGCTGATGAATTCTTCATACCCCGGGAAGTGAAAGTACTCAGTATTGATCAAAGAAATTTCAAATTACGTTCAATTGGGTGGGGAGAAGAATTTTCACTTTCCAAGCATCCTCAGGGAACAGAAGTCAAAGCAATAACGTACTCAGCAATGAAGTCTGCAGCGAAGAGAAACCGGAAGTTTTTGTCATCAGTGACGTTTAAGACACTAAAAAAAGGAAAAGACTTCTACGAAGAGCTGGGTTTTTTTTTCTCTTGGGAAGATATAATAATTTAATTTCTCTAGTATCTTTTGACAAATGGAAATTTATAGGAGAGAAATTGTAACTTAGAGCATGACTTTCAGAAGTAGAAAACCAGCTGGGCATGGTGGCATATGCCTGTAATCCCAGCTACTCTGGCTGAGGAAAGAGGATCAAAAGTTTGAGGCCGCCTTTGCAACTTAGTGAAACCTTGTCTCAAAACATCGGAAGTGTGTGGGGAGGGCTGGACACAGCGGTGCACACCTGGAATCCCAGCACTTGGGAGACTGAGGAAGGAGACTGAACTTGAGGCTGGCCTGAACTACAGCAAGACCGTCTCAACATATACGATAAAATAAAACAGCCTCAGTGATACAGCATCCCTGGGTTCCAACCACTGTACTGCGGGAGAAAAAGATAAGTGGAAGGTCTGGGGATTAGCCTGGGTCTGTGTTCCACACATATTCAAACTTCAAAGAGTTCTTCTGTTCTTAGGGAGCAATTGTGTCCCTCCATCGGCTCCCTGCTCTGGCAGCAGGTGTCTCAAGCCCTTCCAGTGGGCTGCAAACCCTCCAGCCGGGCCCGGGAGAGCTCGCCGGTGAAAGCAGCAGTAGGGATGGAATCCAGTTTGATAAACACAGAATTATTTGAGAAAATACATTTCTATAAATTGGCTCAGATATATTTTCTACGTATGTTAAGTGAGATTCTGTTTGAGACTGCTCTGGGGCAGAGCCGTCCAATATTCCAGTTGTTTTTCTTGTGATATTGGCTAGTTGGTTTTCTTAGGACTTATTAGAAGACTTCTCTAGGAAAAAAAAACAAAAACAAAACAAAAAAGATTACTTTTCTATGTATCATTACTCTTTCTGTAACAATTAATCATCATTCCTAGAAAGCTGATAGACCTGGCATACACACCTTTCCATGCTGTTCTCAAGTGTGGCCACCTAACTGCTGATGTACAAGTCTTCCCCAGGCCAGAACCTTTTGTTGTGGATGAAGAAATTGATCCTATTCCTAAAGTCATTAACACAGGTAACTTGTTTTTAGAACTTCCTTCCTAGTTTTTCTATTACCTTCGCTTTCTTATGACTTTTACTTTCTTCATCAACTAGGATGATTAAAAAGAATCTCATACCCTATGCTAGGATGCTGGTGTCATCAGCGCTTTGGATTAGTGCGTGTATTATTTAGAGGGTGGCAGATTATTGATCCTTTATGGTGATTGTGCATTAATCTCTGGTCTTTAGGATTTTGGTTTGGTTTGGTTTGGTACTGGGAATTGAACTCACAACCTTGCACTTGCCAGGCAGGCACTATGCCACTGAGCTATGTCCCCAGCCCTAATCTCTATTCCTAAATCATCATTATCACACATTGCTACAGTTGGAAGTCATGGCCAGATTTACTAGCATTGACCTCTTTGAGGTGATTCTTCATAGAGATGCTGAGATCGATTAGCACCCTAACTGAAGTCTTTTAACTGATTTGTCTTTTAACTTAAATTCATTAGATAAAAGATAATTATTTCTTAAGCTTCTTTAAATGCAAATTATTAGTCTTCCACAGAAAAGCTGATAGCTTTCTCAGTCATACTGAAATCTCCACCTAAACAGTGTGTTTGTAAAACCAACTGCATAGAAAATAACATACCCTCCCTTTGTGTGAATTGATTATATGCTGATTCTTGCCTTTCAGATTTAGAAATAGTGGGATTTATTGACATAGCTGATATTTCAAGTCCCCCAGTTCTGTCCAGACACCTGGTTTTGCCTATAGCACTTAACAAAGGTGAGTCACCCTTCCGTACCCCTGGTGCACATGAGACATTGTATTAACTAGAGCTGTTCTTAAATGTTAGATAGGAGGGTGGCCCATTTTGCAGACTTTAAAGAAAAGGAATAGTTCCTGAATTGGATTTCAGAAAAGGAATGTTACCTAATATTCCAGAAAAGACATTCTTCCGCTTCACACTTTGGAAACTCTGCCCACCGATATAATTGCCCAGGAAGACAGTGGGCAAAGTGAAGTGCTTGTGTAGAGGACACTGTGGGAAGCCCCAGTCAGGCCCTGTTGTATGGACTGCTGCTACCAAGCTAAGCTGAACAGATCCTTCCTATTGAAGTAGAAAGTCCTTGAACAAGATGGAGCACACAGTGTCCTTGGCGGGGAGCAGTTATAGGAAGACTCACATGTCAGCAGGTGTGACAGAACCTCGAGTTTGGGTCCAGTCAAGACGCTTGTGGTATAATCTCCATGTACCCTTGGGGTCCTGCGTCCCGGCTGTATGGGAATAGGCAGTTTTGAACACAGTTATCTGTCCCGATGGGTGCCTGAAACCTGCTGCTAATGGCTGACCCATCTTGCTACTGGGACTGTGAGGGGTAGACTCTGGTTAGCAGCTTCCCTGAGATGCAGCTCATAACCCATATACCTCCCCCTCGGGTATATAATAAAGCAGTTTTCAGGGTCTGTACAGAGCTGTACAGCCATCGTCACCGTCAACTGTAGGCCTTCTCATTATCTCCCAAAGCAACGCTGTCGCCTTTACCTGCCGTCCCCCAGGCACTGGCCTCGGGGAAACCCCTCGTAATCCTTTCTGTCCCTATTGATTTGCTACTGCTGGACATTTCATATAAATGAAATTCATATGATTTTCCTGTGGACATTAGAATGCTGGGACATGTTTTTTCAGCTTGCTGTAAGATTCTTTTACAATTCAGTATGCTTTCCCTTCAAGGCTGTCCACGGCCAAGCATGCTGTTGGGGTTTGGATTTCCCGCAGCTCGTACCCACCTAACCTGTCTTCTTCTTACAGAAGGTGACGAGGTGGGCACTGGCATCACTGATGACAACGAAGATGAAAACTCAGCCAACCAGATTGCAGGCAAAATACCCAATTTTTGTGTCCTGCTCCACGGCAGCCTCAAAGTGGAGGGGATGGTGGCAATTGTCCAGTTAGGGTAGGAGACTTGTTTGTATTTGGTTGGACAAAAGAGTTGAATAAAATCAACCCCCTGGGTGAAATGTTTCACTTTTCTGGAACAACAAAAGGAACTAGGTCTTTGTCACCTCTGCCAAACCCTCCCCTCTGCCCTTCTAACCTACTGCTTAAACTTCTGAGCTGCTACCCTACGCTACTTTCTGAACCACTCCTTAGAATAAGGATGGAGTGAGTCTCTTCATTCTTGTGTACTGCTTATATTCTTCATCAATTTCCCTCTTTTTAAAATCTTACCTTGCATACCTGGGGTCTGGTTATAACAATGCTACCAACTTACTATAACATTTTAGGAATGGTTGCACATGCGTGTAACCCCAGCACTCAAGGCTGAGGCAGGAGGATTGCTCTGAGTTCGAGGCAAGCCTGGGCTACACAGTGAGTTCAAGGCCAGCCTGATCTGCATAGCGAGACTCTGTCTCAAAAAAAAAAATAGGTTATGCAGCTATAAAGTGAAAAATAATGCTGATAACTCTGGCACCTCACCACGTGCTGGGTGCTCCTCTGGGCATCTCGTATGTGTTAGCCCACTCATACTGTCTCTGCAGCATACTGCGGGTGGTGTCAGTGTTAACTGTGCATCATAGATGAGATGAGGCTTAGAGAGGGCAAGATTGTTCCCAAAGTCACACAGTCACCATAGAAAACGAATTGGATTTTAGAAAATGAATGTCACCTAATATTCCAGAAAAGAGATTCTGCTGCTTCACGCTCTGGAAATCCTGCCCACCAACGTAATTGCCCAGGAGGACTGTGGGCAAAGCAAGCGCACATGTAGAGAGCGGCCGCGGGGCGCTTCCCACACAGAACCCACGCTCCCCATGCCGTCGCGCCCTCCCGTGAGGAAAGCCTGTCCTCTCTGTCCTCTCTGTTTCCACAGCCTGCACATCTGTGACGCTCTCTGTCACACCTGGGACTGGCTGGTGTAGAAGATGAAGAGGTTGAAATTAATCTCAGGAAGCCTGCCTCCATTTCTGCCTGTGAAATTAGCTGACCCACAAAGAAGAATGTAACTTCCCTCCTGAGGATTGAACTCAGGGGCTTCACACAGAGCTATATCCCCAGCACTGTTTTATTTTTAGACAAGGTCTTGCAAAGTCACCGAGTTGCTCAGGCTGGTCTCAAACTTGGCATCTTCCTGCCTCAACCTCCCGGAGTGCTGGGATTATAGGAACATATCACTATGCCTGGCTACAATTCTTTGGTTTTTGAGACAGGGTTTAACTGTGCAGTTCAGGCTGGCCTTGAGCTCACTTTGTAGCCCGGGCTGGCCTGGAACGTGCAGTGATCCCCTTGCCTCAGCCTCCTGAGTGCTGCGCAGTTCATTTTAATAAGTGTTAATCTCCCACACTTGGCAACCAAGCTACCTGTGTTGGCTCTGAATATGAGAATTTTGTGGATGCTTTGAGCATCCTGGGACAGCGGCTCCTGAATGATTGGGCGATGCCTTGTGCTCTGTATTACAAGGGCTTCCCTGTGTTGGTGCCCTGGGACTCGGAGACAGCTGAAAAACCTCTGCAGGTTGCAGCTCTTATTCGTCCTCTTCACCCCTACAGCTGTTTGCTGCTCTTGGTGATGTTTTCTTTCTTTAAACTACTTTTCAGTCATATATATATATATATACTTTTAATCATATATATATGTCTGAATAATAAGCATCTCAGAGGAATGGAAATATTTGAGGGCAGCAGTATGCACGTCCAGGGTTAGTGTTGAAAGTAATGTGCCTGATTTCAAAGCTGAAGGCTGCATCTTGAGAAAGACAGGCTAGCTTTGTTGAACTTGATGGCCCAAGGTTTAATGTTCTCCTCCTCCCTGTTTTCTCTACCTAGTCCTGAATGGCATGGAATGCTCTACTCCCAAGCGGACAGCAAGAAGAAGTCAAATCTCATGATGTCTCTCTTTGAGCCTGGCCCAGAACCTCTCCCCTGGCTGGGGAAAATGGCCCAGCTGGGTCCAATTTCAGGTACAGCTCAGATCAGATCCTCCTTGTCTCGACTGTGCTTTCTTGCTGCTTTTCTGAAGGTCTCTCACTGTAGTCTGAGACCTGTCCAACCCCTGCTCAGTGTGCTGTGGTCTCTGATTCTGGATCTGTGTGTAGACAACCCCAAGTTTCATGTCTGAACTCTTACTGCTCAGGGAGAACAACATTTAAGTTGCTTTAAGTATAAAAGTATAAATTCTTAGAGTGAATGAAAAGCTTGTGTGTGTGTGTGTGTGTGTGTGTATTTACTTTTGAGAGTGGGTCTCACTAAAGTTGCTAAGTAGCCCAAGCTGGGCTCTGTAATGTGCGACCCTCCTGCCTCGGCCTCCCAAGTAGCTCTGATTGCAAGTGTACACCATCACTGCAAGGTCCTTCTGATTTTGTTATGCCTTTTGACTAATTCCTTTGTGCTGTTAGAGCTTCAGGCTCAAACTGTAGAATTATCCGTGACTCATTTGGACGTATTTCAATTTGAGAGACATTGACCAGCTATTTTTTGTCAGGCCTAGCAAATAAAGGAACTAGCTGGAGTTGTACAAAGCCTGGTGGGAAGTGGATTAATAGATGGACTGTCCAAGGTCAAGGTTAGCCTGGAGTGCCCAGACGAGCTCCGCCTAGCTAAGTTTGAAGTGACAGGAATTTGCCAGGCAGAAGGAAGAAGGCCTAGAGCAAGTAGAGCACCGTGGAGAGGAGAGGGGCTGGGGACCTCGGTGGAGGAGGAGGGACAGGGGCCGGGGGCTAGCTGAGCAGTCCTGGCTGAAGGGTGAAGAGCCGAGACTCTACTGTAGGTCCTGGAGCACCATGAAGAGAAGCACTGTGATGGGTCATGCCGGCCGTGATGAGAACAGCAGGCTGCTGTTGGGAGACTCATGCTCAGCTGCGGTGCCCTGGAGCTGTGTGCCTGGCTGAGGCCGAAAGGAGAGATGAGGACTTGTGTGTGGGAGGATGACTCTGGAGAGAGCCGATCTGAAAAGGACCAGGTTTCTTGCAGCAGAAGTCACTGTACCAGTCCTGGAGATGGGAAATGAAAGCCAGTAAGGGTCGGGGGGATACCTAGGCGATTGCTTCAGCAGCGTTAGGATTTGACAGCCAGCCCAGGCTTGCAGCGTGGGCTGCAGGATAAAAGGTAATCTGTTAATTGAAATAGAGAACAGGGGAAGAGTAACTTTGGGAAGAACATATTTGGCGTATGTTGATTTTGTACCCCTAAGAAATAATCAGAAAAGGTTGGCCTGGTGTTGCACTTTTAATCCCAGCACTTGGGAGGCTGAGGCAGGGGGATCACTATGCAAATTCAAGGCCAGCCTGGACTACATAGTGAGTTTAGGGCAACATGAACTACATGCTAAGAACCTATCTCAAAAAACAAACAAACCAAATCAACAAATAAAAAGCGAAAAATCCCTCCAGACATTCCTGTGGCATGTGGTGTTTGGGAAAGAGGCAGAGTTGGAGACAGAATTTTAAGTTCTAAGCACACAAATGATAGTTACGCTGAGGAGAGCAGAGGGCCACTGCTCAGGGCAGTGGTCCACAGATTGGAATTTTTGCGTACAAAGTAATTCTTCACATTGGGCTCCACTGCAGAAATTCTGGATTCAGGCCAGGAACTTGAAGTTTTCATATTATCCAAGGGATTTGAATCCAGCTAATCCCTGAACTTTGTTTAAGTCCTGACCCTAGGGAAACAGATAAGTTAAAAAGAGAGCAAAGGGCCGTACCTCTGGCAAGCAGCTACTCCCAGGGAGTGGACGAGATAAGCAGGGCGGGCAGATAAAGGGAAAGTGGTAGGAGTGTCCCGAAGGCCAGCAGTGCAGCTCCAGAGGAGAGAGTGCCACGCGGTGGCTCACACGTGCCTGGGACAGTCACGTTCGGCTGAGGCGTAGGCCGGATTCTGACAGAATAGCAGCCCGAGAAGCTAGACGGAGGATCTGCAGGCTTTTTCAGTAAGGGGTTAGGTAGTCCGTGTTTGCAGCTTTGCATGCCATGTGGTCTCGTCACAGCTGTTCTGCTCTGCCTTTGTACCTATAGAAACTATACAAACAAGTGACTGCATCCTAGTAAAACTTTATGGACTCTGAAATTTGAATTTGGTGTAATACTCACATGTCATGAAATACTCTTTTGATTCCTTTTCCTCAATCTCTCTCTTTCGCTCTCAGCAGCCTCTCCCTATGTTGCCCAGGCTGGTGTCAAACTCCTGGGCCCAAGCAGTGCTCCTCCTGGAGTAGCCAGAGCTGTGTGTACTGTCACTGGCTAAAAGCCACTCTTTTTTGGAGTCAGGGTCTTGCTATATAGTGCAGACTGGCCTTGAACTCACCTGTATAGCCTAGACTGGCCTCAAAATCATGGTGATCATCCTGCCTCAGCCTCCCAAGTGCTGAGATGACAGGCATGCACCACCATACCTGGTTTTAGCCATTCTTAACTCAAGATAGGCAGCATGTCCTAGTTGGCCAGTCCTTGCTCTAGGATCCAGGGACTGGAGTTTAAAGCTCATGTGGGGAGCTGGGGTGTAACTTAGTGGTAGAGCAGCGATCTGGTGTGCATACAGCCCTGGATTCAATGGGCTCAGCACCACACAAATCAATAAGTAAACCCTATAGAGGGGTGAGAGGAATAAGACAACTAGAAACTCAGAGCTGAGAATATGGAAGGCCCAGTCCCTCTGTGACAGATTGAGAAAAAAATTCTATGCGTTGTTTCCTGCTGTCTTTCTGAAATTAAAGAATTAAAAATGTCCCCTATTAGAAATAGGAAACTAAATCCTGTACTGTGTACTACCTAGTGACACCACCTATTCAGCTGTGGACCGTCCCAAACTGAACAGTGCAGAAACTTGTTCTGAACCGGTGAAACCCACAGCTCCTCCTGCAGAATTAATGTGACGGCGCTCTAGGAAAACCTTAACGGCCTGGGCGGCAGGACCGCCACGGGTTGAACAGCTCCCTGCTGCTGCTCATGCGCCCAGGTTTTTTATCATGTGAGGAGATTCGTCTCTTGAAGACAAAAGTCCAACAGAAGATTAGCAGTTCAAGAACTTAATGTGAAACAGACAATAGAATAATTTTCTTAAGTAACTGAGAGTCTTGAGAGGAATAGGGCTGGGATGTAGCTTGGTTGTAAAGCACCCACCCAGCAATCAAGGCCTTGGATTTGAGTCCAGCA
>PVLD010014940.1:0-50477 GCA_004027595.1 Dinomys branickii
CTGGGGATGAACCTATTCCTATTCCCAGCTTTGATTATGCTATAGATCACCCTAAAAGAGTTAAAAGGGTAGTTCAATTTATTCCTTTATTAGTAGGATTAGGAATTTCAGGAGCTCTAGTCACAGGTTCAGCAGGAATAGGAGTTGCTGTACATTCTTATAACAAGCTTTCTAATCAAATAGTTGATGAAGTCCAAGCTTTGTCTAGCGCTATTCAAGATATTCACGATCAGATAGATTCTTTGGGGAGGTAGTCCTCCAAAATAGAAGAGGATTAGATCTTTTAACTGCAGAACAGGGAGGGATTTGTTTGGCTTTGCAGGAACACTGTTGCTTCTATGTAAAGAAGTCTGGTATCATTCGAGACAAGATAAAAAGGCTTCAAGAAGATCTGATAAAAAGACGAAGAGAATTATTCGAAAATCCACTTTGGAGCATGTGGAATGGAATTTTACCCTATCTTCTTCCTCTGCTAGGACCCTTAATTGTATTATTATTGATGCTTTTATTTGGACCCTGTATTTTCAAAAGATTGGTGGCTCTTATTAGACAACAATTTACTAACATGATGGATGCTATAGAAATGAAACGGATTCAGGTCCATTATCACAGGCTTGCCATGGCCGATAGAGACCTCGAGAAGGCAAATCGTAACGATGCCCAGTAAGATCGATGGGCTGTTTCAGCTTTCTCACCTTGGTGCGCTGGACTGGTTAGCCAGAGATGGGCAACTGGAGGCTCACGTGTATTATCAACCACCGCCTAAGACAGGAACAAGGCCTTTTGCTGCCTTGCTTTCCAGTGACGGGTAAGGTATAGTTTGGTTCCACGTGAAAGCATCCTGACCTAAGATAGGCACAGTCCCCTCAAGGAGATTTGGTCTTTTAATAAATAAAATAAAAAAGGGGGACCTGTGGGAGACTGCTGAGAGACCTGCGGTCGGCATCCATCTTAAAAAGTATCAGCCATCTTAAGAGCCTTGAGTTCCGTTTCAGTTTCTATCCTGAGTTAAGTTTCTATTTTCTTTGAGCTAAGTTTCTGTTTCCCGTAAGTCATATGATGTAACCACATGCTATTGCCTGATGCCTGGACCTCCCTCGCGTAATATCTGGACCTCCCTCCGTTGCCTAGTTACCCGCTGACGTCAATTCCCACTCCCGCACTGTATATAAACCTGAGACTTCTGCCTAATAAACGAGGCTTGATCAGACTCCTGTCTTGTGTCCATTTCTTGTGTCTCTTGTCTCTTTAGTCTCACTCCCCCTCTAGGGCCTTCGTTGACTACCCGCGGGTCAGGACACCCTGCAAATGTTTTCCTCACTGAGAATTTTACCTCAGTGACTTTCTAGAAAATGTACATTAGCTAGTCATGAATAAGCCAAAGTAAATTTAATTTATAATATGGACATTGTCTAAGCTGATTATGGAGCCTGTAAAAAAACATGCTGAGTATCTGTCCAAGTATTATGGTTAAACATAGTGTATATTTGGTAAAAACAAAGGTTTTCTTTAAGAACTTGAGTTTAAATGAATCACTAGCAGAATTTGAATCTCAAGACTAAATCTGTCTTTTTCAGATGTACTTTTAATATAATTACTTTAGGATGTTACTAAAAATTGTTTTGAAAAATAGGTGTTATTTTATGCCATCAAGTGGTATAGCTTCCCAAAGTAAATATTACTTGTTACTCAGGATTTGAAATACATATGTATCTATCTATCAGCCATTATTAGATATATCAACTTTTATTATTTTTAAATAGATTACTGTGTTTTCATATTTTGAAAAACATCATAGTAATTTCTCCCCCTACCCCACCAAAAAAGAACCATGAGTTTTAGATAAAATAAGAGCTCTGCTTAGAGGCCTACTTATTCTTTATGGTCCCACTAAGGATTATCTGCATTAGCAAGGGGATAATCATAATTATCACAAAAATCTAAAATGTAGTTAATGGACATACATACACATTGTAAGTGTACATTAATAATAATATGAATTATTTCCATTCACTCAAAATTTGATATTGAGTGTTTATAAGATACATAAGGGGTGATCAATATGTACAGTGAGTGCTTACATTTTAAAAAATTATCACAGTAAAAGACACACTGCCAAGAATGATGTGATAAATGTGTTCAAATAGAGGAGGAGTATTTTAAGGGAAGTTAATGGCAATGTGTTTTTTATTGTAATACATTTTAAAGTATAATCATTCACTATATGTTATGATCAGTGACCATGCTGCATTACTCACTATATTGCCATTTAAAGCAATTTCTGTAAAAATATTACAATGTCTCCTTGTCCAGTTCATTCATCAGATCTGGTGCCGGGTGGCTTCTCACTCTTTCACAAAGTCAAAATGACCATGAAAGGTCAATGTTTTTATTTGATTCAGGACATCAAGGCATCCAAGTCAGCACAACTAAAGACACTCAGGAAAGAGGACTCCAGAGCTGCTGCAGAAAGTGGCACACACAGTGGGGTGTGTTCGAAGGGCGAGGAGGATGGGGAGCGTAATGTGGAATGTATCCTTTAAGACATATACATCACGCAGTAATATTATAATATATGCAATATATTACAACAATAGTATAATTTACATATATTAAAGGGTCACCTTTTCTTAATCACACCCCTTGTATGTGAAAGTATTTGTGTCAGATTTTGGGGTTGTTCATGGTATAAGCAGAGAAAGAGAGGCACAGGGAGGAATGCTGCCTGTTGAATATGCAGCCTGTTCCTAGGGACGGCAGCCACAGTCCTGTGATTTGGCAGTGGCAGTTGGAGGGAGGGTGTACAATACGACACACTTGCTCTCGAAGGACTCTGGCCACTCGGCTACACTTTCCTACCACATCACTTTCTATTTATGTTTCTGTCTCTGAGGATGGAGACAGCACAGCTAACTGACTGTGTACGTTAGCATGAATTTGCTACTCCACTGCCTTCTGGTTCAATCTAGAAGCATCCCGAGTGGTAGTCTGTGAACCTGAGCTGACTTGATAAGAAAGTCCTTTCAGTTTTAACCACTGTAAAGTGGACCGGTCCACTTTTCCCTGTTTCTGCTCCTTCAGCATAAAGCCCAACTCCCCCAGTCAGCTTTCTGTTTTATGGATGGGACACAGCCAGATTCATGAATCATTAAGAAGACGGGGAAAGCTGTTCAGATCTCTCAAGTGAACTTGTTGGAAATTTGGTTTTTGACACCTTGGAGGTGCTTTTTGAAATATGGTTCTTAAGGTGTTGGTTCCCAGACCAAATAAGCTGGGAATGTGTAGGAAAGCAAAGCCACAAAGTGGACTTTAGATCCACTGATGCAGGGGGTTGAGGGGTGGTTCTCTGTCCTACCAGGTTCTCCAAGTAATCTGTTGCTTGAGAACTACACAGACACAGCGTGGTCTTTGCAGTCATCCCTACACAGGCAAGGCACTGGGAAAGGTCAAGGGCAATTCTTACCAAATGAGATAATAATTTCTAGAGGATGGACAAAGTAGAGCATGGCTTCTTGGGGGAGGTGACAATTTATTAGGGACTTGATGGTTTAGCAGAATTAGCAATGATGACAGAGGATGCAGGGGGCCGGGCAGATGACAGGCAATGCTGGAAAGAGGCTGACACTAAACTGAGCATCACCCTGAGGAGCCTGAGCTTCTCCCTTGCCAAGAAGGAGTCCCTGGGGGTGGGAAAGGGGACTTGGGGGGACTGCACAGTTGGGTAAGAATCTCTGCACTTCAGTGGGAATCTATAGATGTATGAATTATAGGCAGAGTGTGTTCCTCCTGGGTACAGGATTCTGATTCTATGGGAGCTAATTGATAACCTGGAAGTGATGAAGGCTGATAGAGTATAATACTAATTTTGCCTATAAACAAAGATATTCTTATCTACACAAATCCCATCCCATAGACTTTGAGCTGACTTTGCTCCCCAAGGGTGGGAGAGAGCCTCGGAGAGCACATGGACTCCAATAACCCTCTTCTGTAGACACTGTGTTGTTAGTCTCCTTTGGCCTATCTGTGATGTTGTACTGATTCCTTCATTGATAAGTAAAAATATTCAACATCTGTTCATGTTTATATTTCCTTAGTCTTGGGGGACATCATTTGGAAACATGACTGTCCTATGGTTTCATCTCTGCAGAACCCATCTAGAAACACACATACACACACTCTCGCACGGGCATGCACACATACACACTAATGCTCTTCCTTCAAACAGAGTAAGATTTTTAAAGTATGAAAAGGAAATAGGATTTTGCTATGCAGGATTTATTAATTCTTTGGACTATGAAACTACATTGTGCTTCCTCTAAAAGTCATCCACAATTGCAGAGGAAATTCAGGTCTCTTGAAATATTATGCTTCATAATAGTAATGATCATTTTTCAAGAGTAGCAACAAGGTTTGGAAACAAATTATCCTAATTAAAACTCTGTAGTCAAACATGATAATAAGGTCCTGTGGCAGAGCAAACCAGGTAGGAATAAAGGGGTGGTGCATGCTCACGGTATGCAGAAACAGTGACCACACTTTGACATCTGAGTTTTCTTCATGCTGGCTCTGGGCTAAGAAGCAGTGCAGAATTTATGCAAATTCCACTCTGTGGAGGGTTCAGAGGTAATTAGGGACTGCCATTCACTAGAAGTATAGGAAAGGAGGAGGAGAACACACACATGGGAGAACAAGGGTATCCGAGATAGAGGAGCCTCAGGGGTGGCTGGTGGCAGGGCCCTGAGTGTGGCAGCTCTGCCTCCTGGACCCCATGAGTCTGCTCACCAGTTTTCCTAATCTTTACTGTCTAAAGAGAAACTCTAGTGCCTCTAGATTCTTAACGTATCAACCAGTAGACCAAACACATTCCCATGTGGGGAGCCACTTGCATTGAAGCGAGGAGGTTTCCAGAGAAATTTGTGCCAGCCTGTGACTCACTTTATAAACTCAAGACACCCAAGCTCATCTGCAGCATCATGGTGTATACCTCTGGGGGTGTTGGCTGCGCCTCTCAGCCTTTGAGAACTGGTCTCAGGTTTGCGTAGGATGGAGCCAGAAACTATAAAACATTGCCACAAACACCACTACTGGAGTTGCAAAAGAGCTTGGTGTTTAGTAGCTTGTGGGATTCTCTTGAGCCCCACCATTTTCAGAAAGAACACATCAATAAGCTTTACATGGAATTCAGGCCATTGGGAGTTTACGGGATGTTGAAAGGAATGCCTTTCTATACGAGAAGTGCACACCAGCTTCCAGGGTTCTGAGTGATCACACCCATCAAAAACTGCTTGTCTTCAGGTATAAGCACAGAGCCTCATAAGAATGAGATCAGCAGAGGACGCCCCATTAAATGCTTGACTGGATGAGCAGGTGACTTCAAGATTGCACCATCAGCCACGGAAGTGAACTCCAATGATAGATTTCTGCGAGAGCAAGTGGAGCTGACCCGGAGCCGTCAGCAAACATCACGCCGGCTAGGGTTCGATCACAACTAGGAGTAGGGCTAAGGCCAGGGTCTGGATTATCCACACAGCGCAGCAGGTACCACAGAATCATCTCTGATAAAGAACGCCTCATAAAGATTTTGTCTTCTGGCTATTATTCCGACTCCATCTAAAATTTCCCCAGAGCAATGAATTGGTCCTTTTTTAAAAAATGCTTTGAAGAAAGATTTTCTTTGGTCCTATTAAATGATTGACCACTTTTACTTGGAGAATTTTGTTTCTTATAGTTCTTAACAAAATGCTTTAGGCATTAGCCTTTTTCATTTAGTCACTAAATGGATTTTATGAAAAATTCTATCATATACAAAAGTAGCAGAATAGACTGGCTGGACTCATATATTCAACAGTTTTCAAGATTTTGTCACCTTTGCATTATGGAATGCTCTTTGCTGAAATATTTTAAAGCATATTCCAGATGTTTGACTTCTGCAACTATGTCTAAATTTTACAGACTTGGACATTCATCCCAAACCACTGAGTGCCATTATTGGATTAATGCAATTTGCACTCAGCTCTTGGTAGAATCTACGAACTACTCCATGAGCAAATTTCTCCCCTGGCCAAAGGGTCTGTTTGTAGTTGATCTGTTGAACCACAGTTCAAACAGAGTCTACATATTATATTATAATCAGGCATGCCTCTGGTCATCTTTTGCTTCTCAAACTTAAAAATGCATATGCTGGGTAGATTCAACCGTGGCCGAACAGAGTGGGAACCACATTGGGGCGACTCAGAGAAAACCCACTAAAAACACAGGTAACTGGAGGAGAGGGAGGGACACACATTCTGATGACAAAATGAATGTGAAATAAGAGACTTGTAGACCAGCATGCAAATGAATCAGGTTGGGACCCTAAGATTCAGTAAGGTCTGGACATGTACTGAATTTCTGATGGTGTCCCGGGGACACTACGTGGCTGGAGTTCAAGTGGGCTACACTTGCAGAGACATGTTACTAGCAAAAGCCCCACTGGTGTTTTGTTCCATTTTATTGGTGTTTTTGTTCTGTTTTGTTTTGCTTTGTCTGTTTGTTGCGTGTCACTGATGAGGGAGTGCGCCCGTATCCTAGGCTGAATCCCACCATCTGGACTTGGCTTTGATTTCATGTGATATTTTTTAACTTATTCCTCCTCTTTTCCCCTTGCTTTCTATAACTGATGTTAAGTCCAAAAACCTGTGTAGGTTTAAGCTCACCTCCTTTGGTATGAATATCTTAAGGGGTTCTGTGATTCAGTGAACTAGTCAATCTCTGAGTATCTTCCCTATGTACCTGTGGTGACTGTGATGTTTGTTACAGAGCAGGCTCTAGGGCAAATTTCTATGACTCAACCTCTACCTCTATCCCTTATGACTTATAAGACCCTAAATCAGTTACTCACATTTCCCTAAACCTCAGTTTCCCATCTGTGAAATGGTATGATAAAAGTATGTATGCTGTATGTTTATTGTTTTGATTTTGGCATCTTTTTACTCCAGGTAAAATATTTTAGTTGCTAGGGCGTTTCTTCTAAAACTAGCTTTTCAGCCCTATGTTCATTTCAGTTTCTTTTGTATGTTGGACACAGCTTTCTCTTCTTTCATGCAATGTGTACCACAAAGCTAGACAAAACCCTAAAAATGAGCGGATCATGAGTTTTTCAAGATTTCCTTTTTATATTTTCATTTTTTTCAAGTTATAATGGCTCATAAAGACTTCAAATAAGGCTGTTTTTTTTTTCTTTTCAAATCAGCCACATACATCTTTTAAAAGAGTGTTAATTCTTGGTAGTTCATCACAGAAATTTAAGTAATAAAATCATACAGTGTGAAATGGTTGAAAATCAATCACCTGAGTAGACAGTACAAAGCACTAAGCTTATTGTTGTTTTTCATATGAATCCTGGTGAATTATATGATCATTCTGTGTGTCATGAGGAGTAAATAAATTTTTGTTATGAAGAAGGGAATTTAGAGAGAGGAAAGCTTCAAGAGCTTACCGGAACTGAGCTTATGGGCCTCTACTGCTTCCTTATCTTTCTGTAATGGGTCTCTACCGCCAGAAGAGAATCCCCCAAGTAGACTTGGTGCTCTGGGAAATCAAAGGAGCTCGGGAAGGAAGCTGAAGACAATCCAAAGCAGCACAGGACATTCTGAATATCCTCATGACTGATTTTATGAACACAGGAGATGATTTATATGGACACAAAGCCTGCAATTACAAGTTGAAGCCATGACTTGTAAATTATTCTTTTCCTCCTAATAAATTCCAGCCGTATAGAGTAACTTCTAGTCAGCTTCTCACAACAAGCAGGTGCCGGCCTGGATTATTGGGGCCAAAATAAATTAGGTGAGAAGTGCAACACTGTTCCGCACTTTGCTTTCTTCTTCTCCTTTGAGTTCAATTTCCTCAGATGCTTTTCCTTCGGGGCTATGAATACATTTGTTACAGAGAAATATTCTCTTTGTTTAATGATATGGGGGATAAAATATGAAGGGAGAATTAGCAAGGAGCACTAAGACCATAGCAAAATAATTCAAGGCTATTTTGAAAGTCAATTCCTTTTGAAGAGTTATTTGCAAGACAGCCATGTAGTGGAAGAAGAAGAGAACAGTGCTATTATAATGGCTTTATGTTCTTGATTATTATGAGGTTTTTGGAATCCTAGTACACACATAGGATGAAATTATGTGACAGACAACCTAGTTACATTGAATTCAACAAAAGGTAGCAAAAATGTAAGTGAAGAAATGAATGTTATATAAAACTATCCCCCTTTCTTATCTATCTACCATCCATCCATGTATCTATCCATCCATCTAATACAGTATCTTTCTATCTGTCTGCCTGACTGTCATTTGGCCTATTCTACTCATCCATTTATCACACCCAAACTAGAATCAAGATCAAGTCAGAATAAGCCATAGCCAACAACGACAATTCATCTATCATTAGATCATAGAGCATTTTATTTGGCAATTTGTTTTATTTTCAGACATCTGGTTTCATTTAGCCTGAAATAACTGATTAAAAGACCAGCATAAACAGGAGCTAGATGGAATATAATTATCCAGAAGCAAACAAAACTGTACTTTAAAAACATATTAACTGAGTTTGATCCCCAGTACCGCCAAAAAAAAAAAAAACATATTAAAACTTTAGGCCAACCAGTTTCCCAAAATTCATCCATATAAAGACAAAAGACACAGAAAATGTCTTCATAATTAGTCACTTACATATCAGAT
This sequence comes from Dinomys branickii, assembly GCA_004027595.1. Taxonomy (NCBI): domain Eukaryota; kingdom Metazoa; phylum Chordata; class Mammalia; order Rodentia; family Dinomyidae; genus Dinomys; species Dinomys branickii. The sequence goes on from PVLD010014940.1 coordinate 8,724, forward strand.
GGCATTGCAAAGCTAAGTAAGGACCATATAATACCACTTGAAGGCAAAAATCTGTCTTCGGGCAAAAGCGTTTGTTGGAGGAAAGAACTATTCAGCAAGTTCTCTGTGTGCAGAAGATTTAAACTGGACCATAAGGTCTCACCATATGATAAATTACAATCAAAATGGATCAAAGATCTAACTATTAAAACAGAAACATTTAAACCTAGTGAAAGATAAAATACTTGAAGACATAAGAGTAGGAAAGAATTTTCTAAACAGAACCTCAGTTGCATAAGAAACAGCAGCAAGAATCAAGACATGGAATTGTATCAGAGTAAAAAACTTCTGTACAGCCAAAGAATCAGTAGAGCAAAGAAACAACTCATAGAATGGGGGAAAAATTGCCAGCTCCTCCTCAAACAGAGGACTGATGTCTATAACATACAGAAAACTAAAGGAAAGTGAAACCACCTAAAACTAAAGAGCCGGTCAAATACGGGCAGAGAAATGAACACTTCACAGTGGAAGAAATAAAGATGGTTAATGAATATAGGAAAAGATATTCAATATCTCTGGCCATTAAAGACATGCTAATTAAAAGAACGCTAATATTCCACCTTACTCCGGGAAGAATGGCAATTGTTGGACAGTCAAATACTAGCAAGTGCTGGCGAGGCTGTGGTGAAAAAGAGCCTCTTTGATTGTTGGTGGGAATGCAAACCGGTACATCCATTATGGAAATCAGCATGGAGGTGTCTCAGAGAATGAAATTAGGAGTTCCTTATGCCCCAGCGATCTCCCTGCTAGGTGTCTTCCCCAGAGAGCTTAAGACATCACCACACTACAGCAATACGTGCAAACCTGTGTTTATAGCAGCACAAACTCGTAACAGCTAAATCCTGGGAGCAGTTTGTATGCCCGTCACCAAAGGACTGAATAAAGCAAATGCGGTATCTATATACAGTGGATACTACTCTGCTACAAAGAATGACAGATTTGAGAGTTGTAGGAAAATGGGTGCACCTGGAAAATACAGTGTGGAGTAAAATAAACCAGACACATGAGCTTCAATACCAGACGGCACCTCTTGTGTGAGTGAGGCAAAGCACAAACAAAGATAGTAATAAAGGGTGGCTAGAAGGGGACAAACAGATGATCTCCCGGAATAGGGGAGGGGACCAGGGCCACAAGGGCGAGGGATGAGGGAGGGGAAGGGGACAGGAGAAGGGTACAGATGTGCCGTGCACAGGAACCTAATAACCCCAATGAATGTAAACATGAAATGCCATAACATAACATGAGCCAAGACAATATCAACAAGGCGGAAAAAGGGGACAGGAGAGCCGGAGGGGAGGGGAAGAGGAAGGGAAGGGAAAGGGATTTTAAAAGAGAAAGAAACATGTTGCAATATGTACACATACCCACTCCCCAAGAGGACTGTAAATAACATGAACTGAAACATACTCATAAAATATTTTTTTTTTTTTGTCTTTTGAGACAGGGTCTCACTATACAGTTCAGGCTGGCCTTGAGCTGACTTTGTAGCCCAGGCTGGTCTCAAACTCCCAATGATCCTCCTGCCCCAGTCTCCTAAGTGCTGGGATTACAGGCATGTGCCCCAGCTAACAAACAGTTTTTAAAATCTGCCTTTACACCAACCATGAAGAAAACTATTTTCCTCCTCAGATCTTTAACTATAATTTGAAAATGTATAACTGGATCATGTTACATTTTCTTCACTGTAAATCTTCCAGGAAACCTGTCTTTCTAATTTGTATTTAAGTGTAGGGAACATATCAATAACATTTTCTCAGTGAGTACAGACATAGTTTTGTCTTTTTGTCTAGCAGACAAACTGAAATATTCCCAGGACCTCTGATTTTATTTAACTTTTGAAACTAAATAGGTAGGGGGCTGGGGATATAGCTCAGTGGAATAAGCGCTTGCCTAGCAAGCGCAGGGTCCTGAGTTCGATCCCCAGTACCGCAAAAAAAAAAAAAAAAAAAAAGAAACTAAATAGGTAGTATATCTTTCGGCACTATATCCTAATGAGGGTAAAGTGGTACAGAATGTCCTACCGTACCTAGTGGTCATAGCAGTTCCTCAAAATACTGCACTAAACCTTCACCGACAGGATTTCTCTACCGGGAATTAAATGACTATCTCACCAATATGTTCCCAAGTAAATCTGTGCTGAAAATCACCAAACATTTATAGGTTCACATCTTATTATGATCTTTTATGACACACTCTAGCTCATTACTGGTACGTAGTAGCAGGTCGATAAATATTTGTTAAGTTAATTAATTAAATAAATACTAAAATATAATGAAAATGTTTAAGTGGCTACTAAATGCTCTCAATCTAGACTTACATGCATAGAATACTTTACCTTTTCAATTAAATTTATGACTACTTAAAAATTAAAACCACAAAAGTATTCTGATAAGTGTTTTTCATTGCCTCCCTAAAAGCACCCGGTAACTGATAAACAAAAAAGGAAACGTACAGATAGTCCGAGGGTGACTGTTTCTGAAGCCTGTCATTCACCTGTTGCACTTGCTTCCTCCGTGCACATGGAGACCTCAGTTACCTTTCTCACACAGATCAACAGCCACTCCAGAATAGTTGTGAGATGTTAGGAAAACACGGGCGGTTAAGATGTACAACTCTACACATCAACATGTCTATCCCCACGTGTATCTCAGTAATGTGAATGTGAAAACCAAGGAAATGCAGGAAGGAGTCCCTCAGAGGGGTCAGAGATTTCCAGGGCACACACAAGCCCCCCCCCCTCCTTGACCTCCCTTATTCCTTCACTGACCAGGACCCGACACGCTCCTCCTTCTCCAGCTGCTTCCACGCTGGGCAGGGCTCTCATGCTCTGACCCCACATGCCTGCCCGCTGTGCTCAAGGATAAGAGCCAGTGGGTCTCGGAATTAGCGGAGTGTCAGACATTGGGAAACCAAGGAATGTGTTTTTCCCATTCTATACATAAAGTAATTCTAGTAGATATGTAAATATGTACTATAAAATCGGCTCAGTAAGCCTTCACCTTTTAGTCTGCGTGGGCACACCATACACTTCTGATACGGCCTCTTCCTTCACCTTCCTCTCTTCCTGGCTGCTGTCCTATTTGCTCCTCTCCAGTTCGTGTTAGGACCTTCGCGACCTTTATGCATGCCCATCACTTCTGTGTACCTGCCAGGTAAGCAAATGAACAAGACCCCCACACCCACCCAAGAACCACAAAGTACACTGGGCCAGGGCTTGCAATCTAGGATGAGACACATGATTCACTGGCATGGCACCCATTCTTATGCCTCAGTTTCCTTAGATGAAACAGGAGGTCCTTTTCAGTTCCAAGGAACTGTGAGCCGGCCCTTGTTCACACCATGCCACTTGTGTACCTGACGATGGTGGTGTGCTGGCCCTGCTGGGGTTGCTCACTGGGCACCTGGGCTGAGCTGCCCTCTCCCCATAGCAAGAGGAGTGGAGAAAGCAAAGGGGGTGGGAATCTAAGGCTCATCCCTGAGTTCTGAGAGGGTTTCCTCTCTCTGAAGAATGGGACTGTAATTTACAGTGAGGCCATGCTGACCACTATTTTGTTGCACAGCATAACTACTATCCTCTGGAGTATGTACTAAGTCGACTTCAGACCTGATAGCTGTTGATCTCACTCAAGGATGGAGGGTCCTGCCACACAAGGTTTTAGAAAAAACACATTATTAAAATAATGTCTTCTCTTTTCAGTAGAATAATGATAAACAATGAATATTCATGTGTGTCTTCTACAGTGATACAACGCATTTGTTGTGATATATGTGGCCTCTGTGTTTTAGGGGGATAAGTCTCAGTAGTGTCTGTCCTGGTATTTTGGCCATAATATTACATAATAATCAAAAGCACAGATATATTTATGCATTTTTACCTTTGGTATTAAGCATGGAAAAATAGCACATGGACACTGGCACTAATAATAATTCGTCAGTTGTGCCATCCTCTTCTCTTTTTTGCCCAGTCACTCAGGGAACAGGACAGTGTCCTCCTGGAACTCTCCCTGACTCACCGGGTGACCATGTCTTATCATAACAGTTGATCTCCTGTAAGTCCTTAGATGTCAGGGTTTAGGAGTATTTCCTCATTTTCTAGCCTCTCAGGAATGCTGTGAGTGTATGACTTTGTTGAAGTCTGGCTGTGTTCTTGCATAAAGACCCTGCAGAATATCAGCTGAAGGGTTGGTGCAGTGAATGGAAGCCGGAGTTCAGTGTTTGAGAAAGGAGCGAGCCCCACACACTTAAAAATTCTACACAGAGAGTCAGCACCAACCCTGTGAGGGTTCAGCAGTTGTTGAGCACTGCCCTGATCTCCAGCTCTGGGGATGGAGACCTTGGAGATGTGGGGCCTGCTGCCCAGGAACTGCCAAAACTCGGATGTCGGGCACACAAACGGGTGACCAGAGCGCAGTGAGGTAAGTGCCAGCAGACGGGACCTGCAGCGCAGAGGAAGAGTCCAGGAAAGGATCCATCCTCTCACCCTGATGGTTGAGGGAAGCAAAGAAAAAGTCACTTTTCAGTTACTGTAGATTTTATAGTAGTATAATGGTTTTTTAAAAATGAATATTTAATCAACTGGAATTGTACACCAGGCAGTATGCCAGGCAAGAGGAAAATCCATAAAAGCATCAGTTTTGGAGTTGGGTGGGTAAAATTACAACTCCTTTCTATCTATAGCTGTGACCTTGGGCAAGCTGCCTCCCCTTTCCAAATCTATTTTTATTTTAAATTCTTATCATTTCATTTATAGAACGGGGTTTATAAAAACATCCATACCTGACAGGGTTTGATGAAGACTAAAGAATACAGACAAGCACTCAATCCAGTCCTTGGTGCCTCATAAGAAAGATAATATTAAGTACCCCAAGTACATTTTCTCATTGAACTCCTGTAAAAATCTAATGGACAATGTCCCTAACATCAGCTCTCTGTGGAGAAGACAGAGAGGCCAGGAGGCACTGGAACGTAGGTTACAAACCATGCAGGACTGTGTGTGCCATGGTAGGGAGTGTGGAGCACGGGAGACAGGCAGTGAGGAATCATCACGACTTCTCAGGAGACAGAGGCCACGAAGTCTGTGAATTAGGAAGGTCACCGCGATGGCAGTGTGGATAACGGGTGGAGGGTGCAGGGTGAAAGAGGAGAGATTGGAGTCCTGTCAGGAGCTCCTTACAGTAAACCACTCTGTGTGCTGGCAGGTGTGGGAGCTCTCCTAAATGCGACACTAGGGACCTTCAGGAGAAGAGGCTAGAGGATCTGCTGTACCTTAACCACGCACCTGCCCTGCATTCCACCTGCTCTGGCAAACACTTCAGGACCCACCTTCAAAACGCCTACTACTTCTAACCATGGATCCTACATAATGGTGGTCTTTTTAGATTGGTTTTCATGACTGCCAAGTGGCATGAGGTTTTGATCATCTTTGAAAAGACAGTAATAAGCTGCCTGCTGTATATGAGAAAACTAGATGTGATCTTCATAGATTGAGGATGTTGCCATCATTAATTTATCACATTGACTCAAGAAAAAATCATATGTAGTAGAACAGTCAGCAAACACAAACTAGACTCATTTAACGTTTAACTCTGCAAAAGCTGTTTTCTCTTATTTGGGCAGTATTTAGTTTTTCCAGTTTGAGTCAGTGTCCGTTTCTGCTTATTTTGCTGGAGAATCTCAATAGCAAAATAAATAATTGGAAAGAGCAAAGAGTGAGGGGAAATTTAAAGCCCATTGAAGGCACCAGGGCATAGACAGCTCAGGCCTGTGCACCAGATCTGAATGGGCACAGCTGGAAGCCAAAGGGAAGCCAGGTATTCTTCTCAACATAGCCTGTTCCTCTTGATCCAGCTGTGCCAATGAGGACTGGCTTGGCTGCCCTGATTTCAGTCATCTGCGACATTTACGTGTGTTCTGAGATTCATGTGGCTGCTGACTGAGTGAGAACGATTTGGAGCAGTGTGAAGACACAAGAGAAAATGGGCTTTAAGTACTTTATATTTTATAGGAATTGTAATTTTAAAATGACACGAAAAAGTATCTACTGGTTCTTAAAAGTTCTTGAACACATTAAAATCATGATGCATTAAAATGTTAATTATGTACATTTAAGAATGGTTGAAATATTTAAATGAAGAAAATAAGAAGTTGTAAACATACTGAGGAATTTTTGAAATTATAAAATATTAAATGTATATAATGTATTTGAAACTGAGTAGAAGATTAACCCTAATGAATAATAACCATAAGATGTTTTTTGAAGATGTACTTACTTGTGGGGAATTAGATCACAGGTATGTGGCACAGTGTAGCTCTTCTAAGGCCTTAAGAAATAAGCAACTCACATTACACTTAGTTTCCTTGTCTGCAAAGGAAATGACGTTGGCTATGCAGTCATGGAGGTGTTGGAGAACTTTAAGTGAGATAAGAATATACACTCAAGGTGTGTGCAATGATGCTGTGCACAGACAATTGTATTTGCTCTTATTACAAACGATAGACGGCTTGTCTATCTGACCACCTGAGCAGCAGGCACAGCTCAGTGCTGAGCACACCTGCCCTGCCCTGGCTCCACACTGTCTCCCTGCATAGGCCTTTCCCTCCGGAACTGTTCTCCAGGACTCCAGGTGGCCACTTCTCTGCCCCATGGGTTTCCACCATAATGATGCCCCTCACTGTCCAGGCCCATGGCACCTGTCCCCTCCCCCAGAAGTCACCCCACTGTGTCCTTGCATTCCTGGCTATGCGTCTCATTCCTCCATTATGGATGTCATGACCACCCTCTTCACAAAGGATCTGAGACCAACAGTCTGTCCTTGAGCTAGCTTGTACTGTCTGAGTTCTGGATGGCCATCAGGAAGTGCGGTGACCCTGTCAAACCAGGGAAACAGTCAGCAGAAACCTGACTTTCCAGCAGGCAAGGAAGCCAGTGTGAGCATGAGAGCTATAGGATACTGGCCGAAGGAAGCCAGTTTTAACGTACCCTTTGTGAATAGCAAGGATGTGCAATTGGCTGAACATGTTAGAAAAAAGTAAAATTTGGAAAAGAGAATTTCTTATTAGCACCCGCAGCCTGAATCCTGTGAAGGAACAGACTGCAGTCACCTGAGAGAAATGAACCTGGGGCTTTGCAGATGATACATGTGGGGGGGGGCAATGCTGGCCTCCACGGCTTCCACTCCACATACCACTTCCTCTGGTATGGGATCTGCTTGTCGTTTGTCCTCTCTGTCCTACAGCACATGTGACACTACTTAGGAGTCCTCTCTGCTGATAGCCCCACCCTCTAGGGCAGAATGGCCCAGTTCGTCACCTTCCCCTCTTTACGTATAAAACGGGATGACGGTAACTGAGACCCCTGTCTGCAGACCTCTGAAAGCAGGCCCTTGTCAAGGGAGTTGTGGGGCAGGAAAATACTAGGGAGGACAGGAAAGAAAGGATGCAGGGCAGAGGAATGGGTCTGGAGGAAGAAGCAGGGGAATGTGGGGTATCAATGCAGGGCTCAAACCCAAGGCTCCAGAGTGCATGCTCCAGTTCTTCCACAGTGTGACTCACCTTCTTAAGCAACTGAGTAATTAATTCAAAGAAAAGAGCAACCTATAGATTTATCTATGATTGTTTTCAATGTGCTTTCCTCCTAGCTAAATGGAAAAATCCAGTGTTTCCTGACCTCCAGAGCATACACTCTGGAGCTGTGGGTTTGAACCCTGCTTGGCTTTTGACCTTGAATAAATTTCTTAATTTTTCTGTTCCTTCTTCATCTGTAAAGTGGCCGTGATGATTCTACTTAATGGATAGCATTGATCTGAAGATGTAATTCAATGCAGCCATTGAGGCACACCATGTACTAGGCCCTGCTCTTGGTACAAAGGGTAGAATATGAAAGATAAAAAAAGACAAGAATTGCTTCCACATGAAGTTTGTGCTCCACGAAGAGAGTTAAGCTAGCACACGTAGAGACGTATGAGGGATGAGAGCCGAGAAAGAGCAGGCGTGGCCATCAATTGGGACTGTGGGCTGGCTCTTGGCTGCAGAGATAGAGGAGGCACTGAAGCGTTTGGCCTGAGACTCAGGTACCCGTGCCTGTAGCTGCTTCCTGGAACTGGCACGCAGGTGTGGGACACAGGTAGCAAGGTGGAAGCTGGTGGGGCCCTGTGGGATGCACCGCACTGCACAAATCTGGATCTGTTCTGCAAATTCAGCCTCAGACCGGGGTTCCATGTGGTGAGGGAAAAAGAGGGTCTCTGGTTTGAATGATAGGAAAATGGGCCTGCAGGGACAGAGATATTAATACTACTTGCTGTAGAAATCATGCATTATTGTGCTAAATCATATATTATTGGGTAACATTGTGTTAATGAGTTAAAACACATAGAGCCCTTACTATAGTGCTTAGTATCAAGTAAAGCTAATGTGTTTCCCAACCTACGCTGGGTGGGAAAGCATATTGAAGTCCCAGGATATGATTATAATTATTATTACACTGTGGTGATTTTGAGACAGGACCTCACTGTACAGTCCACGCTGACCTTGAACTCCCTGTGTAACCTGGCTGGTCCCAAACTTACAACTTTCCTGCCTCTGCCTCCAGAGTGCTGGGATTACAGACTTTGGTCACCACATTCAGCATATTACAGAGTATGAAAATGTGATAGAGGAGTTGGGCCTGTAGCTCAGTAGCACAGAGCCTGCCTGGCAAGTGCGAGGTCCTGAATTCAATTTCCAGTACCAAATTTTTTTTAAATAGTAGAATCATAACTTTTGGTTGGAAATAAAATGATTTAAAGGACACACTGAAATACTTTCCACTGGCAAATACAGTCTGGAGAGAGTAGAGTTTCCATGGGTGACTAACAATACCATCTCTTCCAGTTCCCCTTTCCATCTGCACAAGGCTTAATGCAGCACTTCCTTCCTCTGGGGAGTGTCCCATCCTCAAAACAACACATCCATTAATTTATTTTTTAAAAGCCTTGTATTTTATAGTCACTATAGCAGTGGGGTTTATATTTAATAATACTAATTTAAGTACCACTGAAGTCTGCAGTGTTTTGAAGGTAGAACACTTATTTTTCTACTTATTTTGTACTATTGGAACTATCAAAGTTAATACAAGAAAAGTGTTCTAGAATGCTCCAATGCACACAGTGGTCCTAACCAGTTTTGAATTTTGTTTGGGACTTTGGTTTCCAGACAGAGGTACCCATGCTCTTATATGAAATTTGTTTTTAATCGGCTTGTTATAATGTGAAATTTTTAAGCTGAAAAATTTGCATTCTCCCATCCGGCAGGAAGAAGCTTCTGTCTAGGAAAGCAGTGAGGTGGGTGACCCCACTATGCTCAGTGGATGGTGTACCCCTCCCCGTGGCATGGCTGCAGCCACAGAGGAAGGCCTTCTCCTCACCACTCTTGTGGCTTGGGCTATGTTTTTCCCAAGAAGCATTAACTCCACCTGTAACTCGTACTGAGGTAGGAGAGGCTCTCTCAAAATGTTCGTTCGGTGAGGTGACATTTGGTTGCTTGAACAGCAACCAATACAAATACAGGGAGAACATGGATTGTCTGTGTCTCCACCAGTTGGGAAAACAATGAAAAGGAGAGGCCTGGGAGAGCACTTTTAACCTGGGAGCACCACTGCATTGCAAAGGTTAAGGACTGACATTCAGCAAACAAATCACACGGTCTGCTGTGTGAGTGAAAAGTTGGTGAGGGGAAAAAAGAAGGCATGCAGTTCACTCCAAGCCAAGGAGAGTCAACTCTTGCACTGTGACGCTACCATGTGCACCTGTTCAGAGACTTGGTGCAACAGGCACTCCTAAATATGTGTCTGCTATTTCTTAAATGAAAGGAAGAAATGCAGGGAAGGAATCAGAAATCTAAGCCACATCTTATTTTCAACACCAGGGAGGTGCTGGGGGCTGTGCCTGCACTGCCCTGGGCACTGCACTGGGTCAGCCTGAGCGTCCCAGGAGGGCTCGGCTGCAGGATGCCCTCTACAGATTCCTCACACAGCCGGTATTCAGCCTGGGCAGGCAGTGGTGTGGGCCATTCCAGGGACAATTAGAAATGGTGTGGAATGAGTGATGTGACTTCTACTCACCTCTGGACATGGTTTTACTCAGACACATGCCTGTCTAGTAACATTTTTTAATGTCAGTCTTAAAGTGTATAATTTTACATTTATCCATCCTTGAAAAAGTGTTTCATTTTGAGTAGTTCTGCTGGTACAAGGGCAGTTTCACAAATTGTCCTATCAATAAATGAAGAAATTATTCCTATTATTTCAATTCTCTGTATGTGTAACTGGAAGTTCCAAGAATACATTCCAGATTGTTTAAAATGCACAGTCATAAAGAGCACAGAATGACTTGAGTCTAGGTGCTTAGTTTCCAGATCTTATACTTTTCAATTTCATTACAGTCAAATTCTGGTAATTACATCCCTCCTAACATCCCCAGCAGATTTTCCAGGGTATCCAGTCATCCAGCCTTGGAGCAGGTAAACCACAGCACCCAGATCCAGAGCAGTAAAAGTACGAGAGATCGAAGCTGGCCCTGGAGATGCCACTGAAGAGGAATCATCTCGCCAAGTCGCCTGTGAAGCACCCCACCCATAGCAGGGTACATGCATTCATCTGTATTTTTTTACTACTGTATTTGATTAAACCAAACACAGCACGGATTGTGTGAGAACCCATTCAGAAAAAAAGATTTAAAGAAAAAACCTAGGATAGATTCTGAGGTTTAGCTCTGGGGTACAGCACATGTACAAGGCCCTGGTCTCATTCCCAGCCCACGAGAGATGAAACAGAGAACACGCTCCCAAAGACCTGCTGACCAAATCACACCTTAGCACTGGTGTTAGATGCTTCTGGATGTTAAAAGGTCAAAATGTTTAAAAAGATGCATGTTAGAATTGGGGGTGTTTGGGAGCGGAAACTGCAGAGGAGAGAAAACTTCTCCAACTCAGCCCAACACAAACTCACGGACAATCAATAAGCTTTTATGTCACGCCCAGGGTGGAAGCCAGGCGGCATCGTGCGGGAGCTAAGCACTGAGCCTTAAGTGCTATGGATGAAATATTCATTACTGTCCTTCCATTTCACAGTGACAGTCACTGTTGAAGGAAATAGAGCCACTTGTGCAGAGAGATGTCTATGTGTGCAGATGCGTGGAGGGTCTGAGGTGTCTGGGGAGTGGGAGCAGGAGGAGGAGTGGACAGAGGGCAGGAAGGGCAGCCAGATGCAGTCACCGAGCCAGGGGCCCCCTGAGGTCCCAGCACCCTCGCTCTTGCACGCCACAGCTCCTGGTTGTCTTTAAAGTAACGTGCTGCACCTGAGGTGACACTAAATTACCGCCTCTGAGAAAGGGATTCATATTTGTGTGTATTTTGGGGCTGGGGATATAGCTCAGTGGAATAAGCACCTGCCTAGCAGGCGCAGGGTCCTGAGTTCAATCCCCAGTCCCGCCAAATATTTGTGTGTATTTTAAGAATTATGAAGACAATTTCAGTACCTTTCAAATTCAAACTAAATTTAATGGATTAAATGGTTGGAAATGCTGAGAAAGTAAACTTTGCCGTGACTGATGATCAGCCTCCCCAGTGACGGAAACCTCGGAATTTGTGATTAACACTAAAGATGTGTTTGGGCTGAACCAACCATCTAAATATTTTACTTGGGGATTGTTTATAATTATGGTGATCATCACAGCATTTGTACACTGAACTGGAAAAGTGAAATTAGATTATTTGTGTTTAAAACAACTCTGTTTCTGCAGTGAGAATTTCATAACCAAGTTGCCCTATGATGTCAAATAATTGCTTTTGAAATTACCCAAATAAAAGAAAAAAATTCAGAACCTTTTAACTGTTCATTATGCTCATAAATTTATTGCCAGTTTGAAAGGGATAACATCTTACATCACCTCTAACTTCACGACTAAGTGGTAAACAATACATAATTTGATGTTGTTACATGGCTGCTTGTGATTAACTAACTAGTTAATGGTAATGACTTCTTTCTGAATGCAAAACTATAAATAAATGATAATGCAGAGCAATTTCATTTTAAAAAGTCAATAATGAATTCCATCTGCTGGGTGCATTAACAATCAAAGAGCTTTGGTTGCCTCAGTTCTTTTTATATCTTTATTCCTCCCACTTAAAAGTACAGGTTGGTCCATCAATGCTAATGTTATTTTGGCTTGTTTGACCAAAACTTTAAAAAAGAAAACTATTCATATCTATTTCTTCCCTCATGTCTCTGGAACTGAGAGAACTTAAGTCATAAACCACTGAAGAAAAGTAAGACATTACGGCAAATTCCTAAGAGGTTGGTGAGGAAAGCCCTAAAGAAATGCACTTTCAGTCTCTGAAAACCAAGATGTGGTGGTGACGAGGCGGGAGCGCGGGTCGGGCTCACCCTCATTGCCCTGCGCCTGTAGATTTTCGGATAAGGGCAAATCAGGCAGCTCGGAAATCTCAGCCATGAATGGGGACCTGTGAGCTCGGGGAACAGAAGAGTGCCCAGGGCCTGGTGATAAACAGCCTGGACACGAATGGGCCCCCTGACCACGTCCAAACCTACTTCTCAGAGCCCTGCCTGGTGGAGTCCTAATTAGCAGCACCTCCTGCAGCAAATCAAGGGAAAACATGTACGCCAATAACTCATTTTTGACAAGCTGTTCTACTCAGAGCCAGTATTTCCAGAGGATTTCTTCCCCCTTGACCTCCTCCCAGCATTCTCTCTCCACTCAGTAGCTGCAGAACTGCATAGCACAAATCCACACAGCTCCTCTGGACCTGAGAACGCAACCAACCGAGCCTTCTGAGCTTGCCTTTTCTGCCTCGCCCCAGCGCCCCACGCACAGGAGCACTTTCACATACCTCTGCGTGGGCCGAACATCTCCAGATCCTCAGCAGCCAGCCCTGCTCAGCCAGCAAGAGTCCAGTAGCCGTGCTCTTCCTAGAGGAGCTGACAACTGGTGTGCGCTTCCTGAGAAACACAACACTTCCTCTCTGGGAGTGAGGCTTCCCTCCGCCCAGTCCAGGTCCCCAGGGACAGTGTGCACAACTCCGGCTTCTGTCTCTGCACACAGACCGCCCACTGCACCTGCCCCGGCTCATGGGACACGGTGGACACAGGGCCAGGATACTTGGCTTGACATGTCCCCAGGCTGACCCTGTGAGATCTCACATGGAGGAGATAGAAGAACTCACCCTGTAATTTCTGTACTGCTTTTTGTTACAAAGTCAGTGAACGGTGTGGCCACCTTTAACAAATTCTGATTTTACAGTCCTAACAGGTGGATGGCTAGGGGCATAAATTAGCTCGGTGTCAAGCAGGTGACATTTTATGTGAGTGGCTAAGAGGCACAGTAACTCTCTTCTCCTGACTCGGCCTCCCCTGAACCCACATTCAGTGTCACTGAAGCAAACGGTAGCATGGGTCACTTCGTGCTTTCTGACTCTGTTCATGTCCTAAATCTTAGGACCAGAGAGTGCTGGTGGGTATCTTGTCGGTTCTCCCATCTTTATGAGGTTTCACTGTTGACACACAGAGACATGCACAGGTTATAATCTTGGATTTTTTTGGTTTTGCAAGATGGTGCTTTATTTGCAGATGGGGGTGGAACTGAGAAGAGGCGGTAAAGAACTTTACAAGTTCAAAATTACTGGATGCCCAAACAGGTGGACTTCAGAGGTAATAAAAAGACACTCAGACCTTGAAACCTGTGTGCAGAGTTAGTATGCACAGAAATGGCAACCATCATCCAGAAAACAGGAGGTTGCACCACTACCTACCCCTACCCCAACGTGCATGGAATGGGGCTGACACGCAATTCTGCATGTGACACAGAGCTGTGGTCCTGGTCAAGGTCCGAATACTCTGAGTAAGCCACTCAGTGACTGAAAAAGTACATGACCAAGTCTCCGTGTTTTCAAGGGGCAGTGGTACAAGGTGATGTGATTCATACCCAAATTCCCATCTCCTCTACAGAGGTGCATTGGCATCCACTACAAACTGTTTAATTCTTTCAAGAGTCTAAGTAGTATTACTCATTAATGCCACTACATACGTAGGATAACTGATATGAACCTTCTGGTTAAGTTCCTGGCACTGCCATAAGAGGTGCTTAGCAGGTATTAATTTTCATTGCCTCCTTCGCTGGGCTGACTTACTCCAGTCCTAGGCTCCACCGTGCCATGGCAGAGTGAATGCTAAGAGTGCCTTCCGTAGGCAGAGTGCTCCGTTGCTTGCAAAGGGTTTGCACTAACACCTTCCTGTCAGGCACACAACCATCCTGGGAGATGTTGCTCACTCTCAGGGTTTCATTAAGCGAGCTGCATATAGGGAATTAACAATAGCACACTTCCTGCCTTTCCTCCCTAGTAGGCAAAAGAGAGGGCAGAAGTGTTTTGAAGAGGCCCCGTGTTCAGCTTCCAGGAGCTTAGCATAGCTGCAGATCCCTGGGAAACAACAGCAGCACCAGGCAGAACTCAGGAAGGAATTGGCTCCTTTCAAAGAGAGACTCTGTGTTGTAAGAAGAAAACACATTCATGCATACACTCACAGATGGACAGACAGACACACACATGCACACTCTGCTGCAAATAAAACATAAATAAGGTTTTTGGCATCTGCAGAATATGCAGATGTGAGGCTTTTACGTATTTTTATCTCACAGAGATATTGATAAAATATATTTGCATTGCATTTGAGTATTAGTAAGAGCCCTAAAACTACACACACATACACACACACACACACACACACACACACACGTAGGAGCCCATACACGCCCATATTATGCACACCTGTGAACTGGTCATATAACGACTACCTAAGTATGCATTTACATTTATGTCCACTATCTACATGTGTACCATACCACACATGAGTATTTCCCAGTATTTGTCATGTGTTCTATCTCACTTACTTTATTAGGGTCAGAAAAGAAATAGACTTGAGTTTCAGGTCAATTCAATTTGGTTCTTTCAAGACTGCCAGTCAGTCAATCTTCTAATTGACTAGAGCTGTCCATGAGGCATCTAATGAGCACAGTTTCTGATGGATATTGGCCAAACATCAGCTGCCCAGCACTTCTGAATGTGAGCTGCTAAGACACTACTTTTAAAACACTTGAACATTATGGCCAAGAAAGCCACTTCACACCCCTCTGATATCTGTTCTATATTATTTTTGTGGTGTAGTTCTTTCTTTTCCTTCGATCCATCATCATACCATGTACACTAACCCATCTGTGATACTATGACTTTAAATGTCCAGGTTTTTAAAATTTATTTTTATGAGATCGATAAATGTACTTAATTACATCTGTGCTTTTTCAAATTCAGTTTTCTTTTCTTTTTTGTTTTTAAGGTTGGTGCATATAGCCTTTTTTGAAAAAATTTATGGCAAAAAAACGTCTTTCTCTGAGTTAGGTAATTTGGGGCTTAAGCACCATCCTCCTGATCATAGCTGTTAACTGCTGGGAGGCGGCGTCATAAAATCCTCTGGCTAACATCTTATGTCAGGGCCAAGGATGTGGCCTCTCCTGACAGGCACATTGCCCTGAAGACTGCACTTGCTCTCCCTCTGGAGGGGCACCGGGCAGGACAAATGCAGTCCCTGTGAGGCTCATGAGTGGGATCAGCTCTGAAACCAGCTTTCCAAGGGCCGCACGGAGGAGAGGTCTATCCTGCCCCCGAGGAAACACAGACCCCTGCTCTGCTGCCAAGGTTAATCATCAAGGTCAACTCCTTTCTTGGAGGGTGGAGGAGCGGCTGAAGAGCAAGGCTTGAAGGAAGCATGCAAGTACTTACAGCAGCACTAGTGTGGGTTGTGCTTACAGGAGACACAAGCATGTGGGGCTCCATAGGAGGCAATGAGCTCACAAAACTGCCTAAAAGGACTTACTAAACCAGACCCAAGTACAGGTAATGAAATTAGTGCTGCCTGGAGAGCAACCATGTTTGAGGTGGGCTAAACGGTCACCAGATGCGTGCAGATGCTTGCGTTTTCTTCTCTGTGGTCTCCTCATGAACACACTGTCTTGACTTCAGAAAGGAAAGTCTCCTGCAGCTCTGTGGTGTCCTTGGGAAAAGTCCCAGGTCAGGCACGAGCAGCTTCCATCCTGGTCCTTCCTGTTGCCTTTCTTGCCTCTTGCTTTCCCTGGCCAAGGTCCTCAGGTGCTGTTCTTGGGAAGGTCACCTGGGTTCAAATCTCTGTCCTTCTGTCACTTAACCCTTCCACTTCTTAGTGTTGCCATGGGCAGGAAGTTGTCATGGTCAGTGTTGCCTAGGATTTTAATACTTTCTAGCGTCACTGTGAGGGTGGAATGATTTAACGCATATAAGATGGATAGAATGTTACGGAGCATAAGAGAGGTGCTCCATAAACACTGGCTTTCCAGTGATCACAGTGGGAGAACCATGAAAGTATGTATGTACTGTACATGTGCATATACAGCCTGCTGCATCCAGGGGAGCCACACTCATCCGCATTCTTATTAATGTAGGAATGGCTCATGCTCACTTCTTGAAAATAAAGATTTACTTAACTATCTGATTTAGAAAATGCAAAAGTTTTCAGGAAAGAGATGCAGTAAGGAAATAAAGTAGTAAGACTCCTTATATTATAACGAGAAATAAATTTTAAGCTTGATTTCCAGCTCTGACAATAAAAAAGAAAATGGATGATGGCTACCTATATAAGAAGTTACACAATATAGATGAAGATTATCATAACCTAGCAGAATCAGGTGAAGTTACCATTTGATTAAAAAATTTATATCAAAGGTGATCTGGAGACATCTTAATAATGGGTACTTTTAACTTTTTATCTTATGAAAATTCACTGGTCATGAATTATATATTCAATTTTCATTTTATTTTCCTCTCCTATTGCTCTTTTTCTTACACATTTTTTCCTTTTATTCCATACAAATTTGACAACATATTCTTATTAGATATTTCTCAACATAAGAGAGACAATTTTTCAGATTATAGAGGTCATGAAGGGGAAAAGCAAAGATCCATAGATGAAAATGAAAAGAAAAAACAATGAAATGATTCTAGACACTGATTAATAAGAAAATGGCATAGAAGTATTCTGGGAAACCATTCATGATCTTTTCATTGGGCAAGGCAGTCCTGCAATTCTCCTGGACACAGAATGGTAAGTTATTTGCCGTGCACGGGACAGAACCGAGGTCTCTCGCCTGCGTTGCAAGACTGAGCTGCGTTCATTGTTTCACTTTTGTTTTGCCATTTGGAGGTGCATACATTAATCACCCTGCATTTGGTCCATTAGGACTATCTGCTGGACACTGGCATGAGAACTGGGACTTGCTGTTTCATTTTTAAAACAATGTATTGTACTTTCTGGCAAAAGTCACCGCTATTCAAGAGCAACAGTGCTCTCCATCACCACCCAAGGGCTGGAAGGGACCATGCTGTTGCCCGGGTGTAGACTTTATGATCATCTGCTGGGCTGGAAATTTAGATTTGTGCATCCCCCACCCATAGAGGTGAACTAATGTTGCTTAGGAAGAACACAGTCTCACAGGCGTCACACTTAGATTCAGTTATGTTTAATATTTTATCACATTTGCTTTATTCTCCCATTCTTTTCATTGTATATGATAGACAGGTAGATAGACAGACGCATAGGCATTTGCTGAACTATTTAAGGGTGAATTACAGGCATCATCGTCTTCTACCCTGAATACGTGAACGTCTGTCACCCATGAATGCAGATATTCAGACTTTAATAGATTCTACGCTGACCTAATGCTCTTTTATGATCTGTTATCCACATGGCTGTTTTCACCACTGACCTAATGATGACTGTAGGTGGCCTTTTTAGTTCTCAAGTTACAGCCGGCTCTGCTCTGCTTGGCCTCTAGAACTATACAGATCTAAGCACTATATTTAATAGGTCAATTAATTTGGATTTTCTTTCCAGAAAAAGAAATAACATTGTTTGAAAAGGTGTTTATTTATATCACTAAAGACCATGTCTTACAATTTCTTGCACCAGAGTCCTAGAGGGCAAGGCTGTACATAATTTGCTTTGGTCCTTTTTCATGAACAAGAATATTTCTTAAGGCCCAGAAAGCATTCTTCCTATAATTCACCACTTGGTTTGAATTATGTTTCTTGCTTATAAACAAAGACAAACCAATCAGGGAAAGATAGAGTAGAATATTGGATGAAGGCACAATGTTCATTTTACAAGGTGGTCTTTGTGATCCAGGTGACCTTGCAGGAGAATCCAAATTATAACACCACAGAAAGCAATGCACCAAGTCCCAGCTGGAATGGAACCCAGGCTTTGCCACTTCCAGTTGAGCATGATGAGACAAATCCAGCCTCGGACACCAGCCAGCCTAGCCCACGAGGCACAGTGGCAGCTTTGTCAGAGGACTGCTCCACCCACTTGCAAAGCTGCTCAGCTGGTTTCTGCTTCCCTTGTGGGTGCTCTGGTCAGAGAAGAAAAGCATGTTTTGTCCTGTCACTGGGCACTGAGACTGATCTCCAGTGGAAAAAAACAGATTTGTCAAAATTATTTACCTGCACAAGAACCCTAATTTATTGTGGCTCAAAGCCACCACACCTGGAAAGATTACATCCCAGCTTGTATTTTGAAAAAGTGAGAAATCTCGCTGGGTTAATCTGCAAGCTCAAGAGAGATGTCTGACACGCACTAGATCTTTGAGGGATAGAGCCCATACAGCTGTCGTTAGCTTCCCACAAAAACCAGCAACACGATGACCACACTCTGACACATCTGTCATTAAGTCACTGGGTGATTGCCTGAGTGCAGGGACTCAAGCCACCTTCATAACATGGACACCTTGAACCAAAGTCAAAGGCTAGGCCTTCCCGCAGAGGGAAAGCTAGGTTTCACAATCAGGGGTGTCTGAGCTTGAATTGTAGCTTTGCCACACACTTTGCTGCTTTTGCTGCTTAACAGAGAGCTCTCCACACCCTGACTGCATCCCTAGTGAGGAGAAATAACTCCTACCTGCTGAGGTGTACCCAGGGTTAAGTGAAATAATGTACACATGAGGTCTCAGCACGTCTACCATGGGGTGGGTTCCTGTGTTCTTAAAGCCTCGCATGCTGCTGGGCTGACTTTTATAAGGTGGAAGAACAAGTTTAAGGCAGAGGAACAGGAGAGAACTGAGCCTCTCTAGGGTGAGGGCACAAATCAGAGGGGAAGAAAGTAGAAGACAGGAGGAGACGTTGGAGTCCAGACCAGCACACCAGAAGCTTGGGCTTGTGGTGCCAGTATGGAGCAGGACCTCCAAGGGCCTGAGGGTATCAGGGAGTGCAAGGACCAGTGAGCTGCCTGGCCACACAGCTGTAGCAGAAAGGGCAGTGCTTCCCTGGCCACTGGCAGGGAGCAGGGACAGTTCAAGTCACGAGTGCTGTGAAATCTGTGCTCAGAGGCACAGCATCTGGGGAAGGGGTCCTACTCACAGCCAGAGATGGGGTGCCTTAAACTCAATGGGAAAGTTATTGCTCAAGTTTCACTTCCAAGGCATCAGAACCACTGCAGTGAACTACCTCAGGAAGGGAAGAGGCAAGGAGAAGACAACCGCAAAGTCACAAAGCATGTGCACTTAGGTCAGGTGTCACACCCTGCTGTTTATTTCCAGCTTTATGGGAAGACTGACAGGCTGCTGTGCTGTGAGAGGTGCCGGGATGCCAAGCTCTGGGGTCACTGCCCACCTGGTTCTGGAACACTGCTCAGCTGCATTCTCTCATCTAAACATCAAGAGCAGTCAGGAAGGCCTCCCTCCTCTGGTAGGGTATGAACAGCAAAAGAACAAGAATCCTGGGCATCTCCTCAGTGTAAGGTGCTCTGACACACAGGCAGAACTGCATACTTTCATTGTAATCCCTGGAAACTGGCTGTTCTAGCACAAGGAAATTGTTTCTCATGGAACTAAGGTTGCTGGTCTGCGGGCCAAGGGATGGGTTATTTGGGCGAACCCAATAATCCATGACTGCGAGGACCGCTGAAATGGGTAGGGAGTCAGAAGTCCAGGAGGAGTGTGAAGAAAGACCCTATGGGCAGTTGTTGGCTTGGAAGATGGCAGATGGCCTGGACCAAGAAATACAAGTGGCCTCTAAATGCCAGAAGAGGCAAGACGGTGGATTCTGCCCAGGCACACAGGAAGGCACTCTGCCCTGTGGCACTGGGACTGGGGTCCAGTGGAATGCACTGTGGGCTACTGCCACATCATAATAATACATCTTCATTGTTTTAATCTAGTAAGATTTTGGTAATTTGTTACAATAAAAAAATCAATATATCTAGTAAATGCATACCACACCTATTGTTACCATCATTTTATGCAAAATGAAAATGAAGATCTAGAGAAGTTAAACTGAGTCTGATACAAAAGTCCAGGCTACTGTCAGCATCTCTACCTCGTCTACATCTATGTCTGCATTTGCAGCACTAGCCTTAAGCCCAGGGCCTTGCTGGGTACATGCTGGTCAAGCACTCTACCGCTGAGCTGCACCTCCATGTTCTCTTTGCTTTCAAATTATCCCAAAACATCTAGAAAAGCCAGATGTGGCTGCTAGATCCTATCTCAAAGAAGGAAAAGGAAAAGGGCTGGGAACGTAGCTCAGCGCCAAGGCCCTGGGCTCAATCCCCAGTACTTCAAAGGAAGTAAACAATCACATGCACAACACACCTGAGATGCACCATAAGTCGTCTTCGTAGAAAATCCCTCACACAGTCCTCATCTAAAGGTTCTGACATCACTGTATAATGGGACGGGAGTGGATTTCACCCCCACATAATAGAAAGAGGGCCGGGTTGATGGCTCCTTGTCACCCGAGGCCCTTAGCCTAGAGCTGAAAGGGCCCACACAGATCAATAGTGGCCATTTCTTAGAGCTTAGTGTTTAGGCTGCTTTCACGGCTGAAGGAGGAGCTCACCCTCGACCCCTAGCAATGCCTTGTCTTGAGACCCCAGCTCCTGCCCACAGCAGGCTTGGGCTGGATCTCCCGGGACAGAAACAGAGGCTAGCCAAATCCACAAGGTGAGAAGCCTCGCAGTATCCAGTGCTTCAGTTTTAATTCCCAAAGTTTCGCTTTTGGTAACTCCTTTATTTAAAAATCTATGTTTTAAACATAAACTATTACAAGGTTTTTCTCTTTTTGAACTGCACAGCACACTCTTCTAAAAGCTTGATTTCCTAGTGGAATCTCTCACACCCCATCAGCATGAAAGAATCACTTGGCTGCAGTGCAAATTAAATGTCCCAGGGCCTTACCTCTTTCACTTCCTCAGCTTACAAGACCTACAAGGGTCCTGGCTGAGGGGAGCTCCCTGCAGCGCCTGACCCAGGATGAGCTTCGTTCTGTGCTACTCTTTGCAAGAAGGTGTGTGAATCACACACACGCACACACACAGGGCATGCACACACACGTGTTTTTGCACACAGGCCACCCATTGACATTATTTTTGCAATACTTTTTGCCTTGGTAAAATCTTCCTGCATATTGTATAAACACTTTTTTTCAAACAGTTCTAAGAGAACAAACAGATGAAGCTGATGCAACAATGATCCCAAGGCTGGCCTGACCTTCATGTCCCTCTGAACAACTGTGCCATCATTTGTTAAACAAATGTGGACCTGAAAGATTTACTCAGTAAAACACCTCCTCTCTCCTTTTTATTCTCAGCTTAAAATTATGCAAGCTAACACTTCAGTAAAGCAACTGGGTTTTGTGACTGCATAAATTACATTTGTGTACAGAAATTACACAGAAAGTGGGCAAGATCAAAAGTAGTGATTATTAGTTCTTCAAGTCTTCTTGGTAACACCCATAGAATTTTACAAAAAGCCACAGTTCAATGTCCTTCTAATCTGAAGGATATCAACTAAGAATATTTAGCTGCGTGGAACTCTGGGCAGGTGAGGCGTGTGCGCGCTCTGACCTGGATCTCTGGGTCAGGGAGGAGCTCGGCCCACAGAATAGCATTTAGGCGGCCTGGCTGCCTGCGGGGAACTTGGCAGGTGAGGCTTGTGCACTCCAACCTGGATCTCTGGGTCAGGGAGGGGCTCGGGCCACAAAGCAGCATCTGAGCAGCCTTCTGAGCACAACTCTTGGCAGAAAGCTTAAGGGACATTTTCCCGAAGCGAGGGAGCCATTGGAGCAGCCTTTGCAATGGACCTTTGCCTGGGTGAAGTGGCGGAAGGGTGTTTCTGCCCAATCCCGGCTGTGCAACTCGGACCTTACTCCAGTGACAGAGGCCCACAGGCATGGGACTCAGACCTCACTCCAGTAACAAAGGCCCACTGACACTGACATCTAAGCAGCGCTGTGTTTCATGGTCCGTGCCAGCTGGGTGACTCAGACCTTTCTCCAGCGACGGAGGCTGACCTGCGAGGACACAGGAGCTGTGACACCCTTCTCCTCTGAACCAGAGACAAAGGAGGACTCACGCAGACACCTGGGTGGCATGGCATTTCCTGCCTGAGACCCAACTGTGCAACTGGGACCTTTAACCAGAGACAAAGACGGACTCACGCAGACACCGGGGTGGCACTGCACTTCCTGGCTGTGCGCGGGTTGTGCGACTGGGACCTTTAACCAGAGACAAAGGTGGACTCACTCAGACACCTGGGCAATGGGTGTTTCACCGCCAGCCTCCCAGCTCTGTGACTAGGACCTTTCTCCAGTGACCTACGACACCACATAAGCAGCACAACCCTTCTCCTCTGGCAAGCTCCACACCTTAGATTTAGGAAGGAAATCCAACTGGGAGGGCCTATCCCTGCTGGTGGTTGAGACCTGCAGAGTGGAATCAGCCTCAGGCTCTGGGGTCCTCCGGGTCTGGAGGAGAACCCTGCTACCCCCTGACCAGCTACCTGAGGAACCCAAAACAGAAGCCACTGCCTAACCACCATAGGCTTCAAGGCTGAGACCCATACTCTTCCCGTCCACACACTGGACACTTGGGTACTGAAGCCCAGTACTCTCCCACTATAGCGGCTGTGGTCTGAGCCAGGCACCCCAGCATTTGCCTGGGGTGACTGGGCCCAGTGGTCCACAGTCTGCTACCATCCTGGGTTTAGTTTAACATCCAGGTAAACTAGGGTCCCTAGAGTCCTTAGTGAGCTGCCTGGGTAGTCAGTAGCTCAGCACCAGTCATCTGACATTCAAAATGACAAAACGAAGGGGCAAAATGCAGTCTCAGAACATAACTCCACCCAGAACAAGTACAGGACACAATGACATAGGAGAACTAGGAAACCACATACCTGAAATTTCTGAAATGATCATATGTGAAGGAAAGAAACAACTCTATCAAGCCATAGAAGAGATTAAATCTGAAATAATCTCTCAGGCAAAAAATGAAATGAAAATAATAATGGAAGAAATGCTTCGCACATACAGAGAAGAAACAGATAAGAGACTAGAAGATCAAAGGCAACAAATGGAAATGTTAAATGAGCAATTCAGGAATGAATTAGAACACATGAAACAGTCTTAAAGAGATTTCCAAGAAATGAAAACTGCCATTGAAAGCTTGAAAAACCACTTGAATGAATCTGAAGATAGAATTTCAGATCCGGAAGATAACCTCACAGCTAATGACCGTGAAAGGAAGGATCTCTTAAAGTCAACAAAGAACCAGGAGAAAACAATCCAACAGCTGCAAGATGAAGCAAAGAGAAATAATGTGCTAGTAATAGGAATCAGTGAAACAGCAGGAGGCAACACAAATGACATAAAAAGAATATTTGGAGAAATAATAGCAGAAAATTTCCCAAGAATGGTAAAAGAAACTGATGTGCAGGTAAATGAAGCATATAGAACTCCAATGAGGCAGCCGGCCGGCGGCCCCCGGCCACCTGCAGGCCCCGCGCCGGCCTCCCGGCGCCCTGCCCGGCTGGCTGGGCTTCGGGGCGCGCAGGGCGGGCCGGGCCGGCTGTCAGCTCGCTGCGCGGCGGCCGCATCTCCCGGGCCGCGCGCAGGGAGCTGGCGGGGCAGGGTGCCCAGGCCGCGGGCCGGGCCCGGGCGCGGCCGGTTTCCTCGAGTCCCGGGCCTCCTGACAGATGGGCTTTTGTTTGGCCTGACATAACTTGACAGGACTGCGTAGGAATTGTCGATTGCGACCGCAGAACCCGCCGTGCGTTGTTCTGGGATGGTGCCTGGACCACCACCGCGCTCTGGCTTAAAGAGATTATGGCATCTGAAAACGACAATGTTAAAAAACGGAACTTTTGTAATAATATTGAGGATCATTCCACTGATCTTCCTAGAAAAAGAGTATCTAATTTCACTGATAAGAACATGAAGGAGGTTAAGAAATCTCCAAAACATTTGGCTGCTTACATAAACAGAACAGTTGGACAAGCTGTGAGAAGTGCAGACATACTACATAAGGTGATCTATCGCAGAAAGAAAGTTCATCATCCCTTTCCAAATCCTTGTTACAGAAAAAAACAGTCCCCTAGAAGTGGGGGCTGTGACATGGCAAATAAAGAAAATGAACTGGCTTGTGCAGGCCGCTTGCCTGAACAATTACCCCACGACAGTAGGACGTACGTGGCTAACTCCAGTGACTCTGGTTCTTCTCAGACAGAAAGCCCATCATCAAAATACAGTGGGTTTTTCTCTGAGGTTTCTCAGGACCATGAAACAATGGCACAAGTTCTGTTCACCAGGAAATTGAGACTGAATGTAGCTTTAACTTTCTGGAGAAAGAGAAGTATAAGTGAACTTGTAGCTTATTTGGTAAGAATAGAAGACCTTGGAGTTGTGGTAGATTGCCTTCCTGTGCTCACCAATAGTTTACAGGAAGAAAAACAGTATATCTCCCTTGGCTGCTGTGTAGATTTATTGCCTCTGGTAAAGTCATTACTTAAAAGCAGATTTGAAGAATATGTAGTAGTTGGTTTAAACTGGCTTCAAGCAGTAATAAAAAGGTGGTGGTCAGAACTGTCATCCAAAACAGAAATTATAAATGATAGAAATATTCAGATTTTAAAACAACAATTAAGTAGATTGTGGGAACAGGAAAACCATCTTACTTTGGTTCCAGGCTATACTGGTAATATAGCTAAGGATGTAGATGCTTATTTGTTACAGTTGCATTGAGAGATTTCATCTACTAAAGAATATTTGGTTATTTAAAAACGACTCTGGACCATATGATTTCCAACACTGAACTGTGCGAGAAATCAAAGCAGTGTTTTTCTTTTAAAAATCCACATAATGAAACCACTAATGAAATCCTAACAGTCTACTTCACATTGAAGTAGAAAGATATCCAAAAGGAGCAGCTTCAACTTCAATGAGGTGAAAGTGCACTGTGAAGACTGTTCGCCTTCGCTGCATCTGGGCTTATGGTTATTTAGTGACATTGCTTAAGAACTACTGGGTCTTCATGCATTAGAATATAATTTATACTATGTGAAAAAAGAAGACAGGACTTATTACTAGGAACCGCAGAGACCAATCATGGATTTTTGTGTGTGTGTTTTATATAAAAAAGAAAAACACATAAATGCGTGCAGCTATTTTCCTATGTTGAAGAGACTTGCAAAGTTTAAAACATCGTAGTAAATAATCAATATAAAATTTTGTACACACTAAGATAGTGTGTACAAAATGCCTTAATTAATAAGCCAATGTGTTATGATACCAATATCTTCTTGCTTTTAAAAAATTAGAACCAACAATGCTTCTGGCATGATAAAATCATGGAATTAAATCAGGGGTTTACATTCATGTAGAGTGTTTTTGTTAAAACGTATTCCGCACTATTTTTGGTATGTGAGAATATTGTTAATATCTCTAATTTTTTTGCCAGAATTTTCATGTCATGTATGTGTGTGTTATTGTTATATAAAGAAAAAGGTGAATATGTATTTGTATGAATGTTTAACTGGAAATGACCATGGAGTTGGCTAATTTATATTCACTTTTTACTATGTATAGATTGCTAATGTTTTTCATTTCTGTATCATTTAAACTTCATTGGAGTAAATTCACTAAATATTTCTAAAAAAAAAAGAACTCCAATGAGCCACAACCCAAATAAAACCACCCCGAGGCATATAATAGTCAAGATCCCAGATATGCAACAAAAAAACACAACATTAAAAGCTGCTAGAGAAAAGAAACAGATCACCTATAAAGCAAAGCCCATCCGAATCACAGCAGACTTCTCAACAGAAACCAACAAATCAAGAACAGCTTGGAGCGAGATATTGCAGATTCTCAGACAAAACAGTTTCCAACCCAGACTGATGTATCCTGCAAAACTATCCTTCAAAAGGGAGAAATAAAATATTTCCATAACAAAGACCAACTGATGAACTTCATGAGTGCCAAACCAACATTACAAAAAGTACTGAAAGATATTGTAGACAGAGAAAAGTGACCACAATCCCAAGAACAATAATAGAAAAGAACCCTTAAGCAGAACAAGAAATTAAACAGCAAAAGTAGGAAAGCAACATCAAGTAAACAGCATGACAAGAATAAGCCAATGTATAACAGTTATAACCATCAATGTAAAATGCCTCAATTCACCAGTCAAGAGAAACAGACTGGCAAAGTGGATTAAGAGACAGAATCCCACAATATGCTGTATACAGGAAACATACTTTACTCAAAAGGAAATCCATAGACTGAAAGTCAAAGGTTGGAAAATAATCCTCCATGCAACAGGTTCCCAGAAAAAAGCAGGAGTAGCTGTTATGTTTGCAGACAATGTAAACTTCAAATTGATAACAATCAAAAGAGACAAAGAAGGCCACTATATACTAGTTAGGGGAAACTGCAAGAGGAAGAGATAGCAATCCTAAACATGTATGCATCGAATACTGGAGCAGCAAACTATGTAAGGCAAATCTTAATGGACATAAAAAACCAAATAAACAATAACACTATTGTAATAGGGGACTTAATACCCCTTTGACACAAGGAGACAGGTCAACTGGACTAAAACTCAGCAAAGATATAACAGACCTGAACCAAATTTGTGAACAAATGGACTTAGTAGATGTTTACAGAGTGTTCCACCCCACAACACCAGAATACACATTTTTCTCAGCTTTACATAGGACTTTCTCTAAAATAGACCACATTTTAGCCCATGGAGCATACCTACCTAAATGCAAAAGGACTGAAATTATCCCATGCATATTATCTGACCACAGTGCAATGAAATTGGAAATTAATGACAAAGGGAATTCCAAAACTTTTATAAATACTTGGAAATTAGACAACAACCTCCTGAATAACCAATGGGTCACAGAGGAAATTAGAGAAGAGATTGGAAAATACCTACAAACAAATGAAAATACAAATACAACTTATAGGAATCTGTGGGATGCAATGAAAACAGTCCTCAGAGGGAAATTTATAGCAATGAACTGGCACATAAAGAAAACAGAAAGAGAACAAATAAATAGCCTAATGTTGCACCTCAAACTTTTAGAAAAAGAAGAACAAGTCAAGCCCAAAGCCCAAAGAAGGGAGGAGATTATAAAGCTTAGGGCAGAAATTAATGCAATTGAGATGAAGAAAACTCTGCAAAAAATAAGTGAATCAAAGAGTTGGTTTTTTGAAAGAGTAAATAAAATTGATAAACCTCTAGCCAATCTTATCCAAAAAAAGAAAGGAAATAACTCAAATTCATGCAATAAGGAATGAAAAGGATGAAATCACTACAGATCCCACAGAAATTCAAAAGATCATTAGTACCTACTTTGAGAGTCTTTACTCCAATAGGGTAGAAAACCTAGAAGAAATCGACAGATTCCTAGAAATGTACACATTACCAAAGTTGAACCAGGAAGATATAAAAACCCTGAACAACCCAATATCAATTAATGAGATTCAAAATGTCACTAAAAACTTACTGACAAAGAAAAGCCCAGACCCTGGTGGATTCACAACAGAATTTTATAAAACGTTCAGCGAAGATTTACTGCCAACACTCCTCAAACTCTTCAATGAAATTGAAAAGGAAACAATTCTCCCAAACTCATTTCTGGAGGCAAGTATCATACTAATACCAAAACCAGAGAAGGACCCAACCAAGAAAGAGAAATATAGGCCAATCTCCCTAATGAATATAGATGCAAAGATACTCAATAAAATACTAGCAAATAGAATGCAGTGAATCATAAGGAAAATTATACACCATGACCAGGTTAGATTTATTCCAGGAATGCAGGGATGGTTCAATATTCACAAATCAATTAATGTAATACACTATATCAATAGAGCCAAAGACAAAAACCACATGATTATCTCAATAGATGCAGAAAAAGCTTTTGATAAAGTCCAACATGCATTCATGTTAAAAATCCTAGAAAAAATAGGAATAGATGGCCTCTACCTCAATTTAATCAAAGCCATCTATGACAAACCAACAGCCAACATCATACTAAATGGACAAAAACTGAAAGCTTTCACTTTAAAGACAGGAGCAAGACAAGGATGTCCACTGTCATCACTACTATTCAACATAGTTCTAGAAGCATTAGCCAGAGCAATTAGACAAGAGAGAGAAATAAAAGGAATATGGATAGGAAAGGAAGAAGTAAAACTATCACTATTTGCAGATGACTTGATTCTTTACATGGAAGACCCCAAAATCTCCACAAGACTCCTTCAACTAATTGACAAATTCATCAGAGTAGCTGGATACAAAGTCAACACCCAAAAATCAATAGCATTCCTATACACAAACAACAAACAGACTGAGAGAGAAATTAAGGAAACCTTTTACAATAGCATCCAAGAAATTGAAATATTTAGGAATCAATCTAATAAAAGAGGTAAAAGATCTTTTCAATGAAAACTACAGTACTCTGAAAAAAGAGATCGAAGAGGATTTCGATAAATGGAAAAACATTCCCTGCTCGTGGTTAGGAAGAACCAACATTGTGAAAATGGCCATATTACCATAATTTTTGTACAGATTCAATGCAATTCCCTTTAAACTACCATCAACGTACCTCACAGATCTAGAGAAAACATGCCTTAAGTTCATCTGGAACCAGAAGAGACCCAGAATAGCAAAAGCAGTTCTGGGACACAAGGTCAAGTCAGGTGGAATCACAATCCCTGACCTGAAATTATACTACAAAGCTACTGTAAAAAAATCAACCTGGTACTGGCTCAAAAACAGACCTGAGGATCAATGGAACAGACTGGAAGATACAGCCACAACCACAAATACACTCAGCCACCTAATATCTGACAGAGGGGCCAAACAAGCACACTGGAAGAAAGATAGCCTCTTCAATAAATGGTGCTGGAGAAATTGGCTTGCCACTTGCCAAAGACTGAAAATAGACCCAAGTCTATCACCATGCACCAAACTCAAGTCAAAATGGATCAAAGATCTCAATATTAAAACAGAAACACTGAATCTATTGGAAGAGAAGGTAGGTAAAAATCTTGAAGACATAGGAGTAAGCAAAGAGTTCATGAACAAAAATGAAACTGCAAGGGAAACACTTCAAAGAATCAATAACTGGGACCTCATCTTACTGAAAAGTTTTTGCACATCTAAAGAAATCACCAGCAAAGTAAAAAGAAAACCTACAGATTGGGAAAAAATCCTAACTGGCTGTCCCTCAGACAAAGGCCTTCTATCTAGAACATACAAAGAATTAAAAAACATGAACCTGTCCAAATTCAAAGACCCAATCCAGAAATGGGCATCTGAGATGAATACACACTTCTCAGATAAAGAAATACAAATGGCAAATAAATATATGAGAAAATGGTCTACATCTTTAGTCATTTGAGAAATGCAAATAAAAACAACATTGAGATTTCATCTCACCTCAGTAAGACTGGCCAGCATCAAGAAATCATCCAATAACAAATGCTGGCGAGGCTGTGGAGAAATAGGAAGTCTCCTGCACTGCTGGTGGGAATGCAGACTGGTGAAACCACTGTGGAGATCGGTTTGGAGATTCCTCAGCAAACTAGGTCTGGATGTCCCACTCAACCCAGCTATCCCCCTTCTGGGGATTTTCCCAGAAGATCTGAAAACAGCATATCACTGTGATATATGTGCACCCATGTTTATAGCAGCACAATTTGTAATAGCTAAATCATGGAGACAACCCAAATGTCCATCCACAGAGAACTGGATTAAAAAACTGTGGCATTTTTACACAATGGAATATTATTCAGCTGTAAAGAAAGACAATCTAGGGGCTTTTATAGGCAAATGGTCACAATTAGAGACCATACTCATAAGTGAGGTAAACCAGATGTGCATGTGTAAACAGCATATAGTATCATTAGTGTAGGAACCTGGAGGTGAGAATATAGATCGGGAGGTATGAAGGGAGACTGCTCAAGGGTAGAGAGCAATCGGGATGAAGGGAAGAAGAGGAGGAAGAGGAGGATAGCTGAGTAGGTGTGTATGTATGTGCGGGATGGCTGACATGGTTGCACTGTTGTCTCATGTCATATTGATGTGGAAAACAATCGATGATAATTTGTTTGATCAACCTTGTATGCCCATTTGTACTGTCCTGAGTATACACTTTGAAGCTACCAACGTGTAATACAACAACCATTGTCAATCCCTTGCCACCTTATCTGTAGTTCGGTGTTTGTACTGTTCTTATGCCACTGTGTGTGTTTGTTAGTGTTTTTGTTCTTTTACTTTTAAAATAAAATAAAAAAAAATATTTAGCCTTAGTAAGAGTACTAAGTCAGGATCACAAGGTATGAGCTTTGTACCCCTGTTTCATTAATAGCAATGCCTTGTCCTGATAACAGCCATATTTTCCTGTTCTGCAGGTCTTGGCTATTAACAACCTGTTTTTCAAATAATTTCTCAGTCCACGGCTAGGAAGCACAACAAAACTCACAGGTAAACAATACATCCAACAGGGAAAGAGCACACAATATGGGTCTAAATGTATTGGCTCTGAAACTCATTAGTTGATAAGCCTTAGACAAGAATTTTGGACTAGCATATATTGTAGCAATATACAGTAGTACCTCAGTTCAGGAATGCTTTTGTTTCCAAACAATTTGGCTTGCAAACCAGCATTTGGTAAAATTTCGTTTTTGTTTGCAAACTCTGCAACAGGTGACGAACACAACTGCAACTGTTTTTTCCAGAATTGTGGAACAAGTTAAGTTTAAGCCAAGGAAACACTGTAATTCACTAAATAAATAAAATAAGCAGTATGCTATGACTTGTATCTCAATGTCCCCTCAAAGCCTCATGAGGTCATAGGTGGAGCCTTTCAAGAGGTGGCCGGGTCTAGAGAGCCTGATGCTGGGATTAAGGATGTGATGCTAGGACGACGGGCGCCTCGCCCTGGGTGTGAGTGTTACCTGTCCTACGAGTGGGTGACCTGGATAGAATGTAAGAGACAGAGGAGGGCTGCTGCTGTCCCTTGCTACTTGCTACTCCCCCGCTTTTCTACCTTCTCCCTGCCTTGAACTGTTTCTTCTTTGCAAGGTCCCTTTGCCATATCACCCTGCCTTGGAGCCAGCCAACTATTTACTGTACCCTCTACCAACTGTGACCTACAAGAAACCTTCTCTCCTCTAACTCTGGATGTTACGAATTTTGTCTCAGCAATAACAGAAAACCAACCAAGCCAGCAGGAACACAAGAAAAGTAACTAAGACAGAGTACTACTATGACTTGATGTCTCCCAAAGCCTCATGTGCTCATAGATGGAGCTTTTAGAAGTGGCTGGATTTAAAACGATACTAGGATTGAGGGTGTGTGATACTAAATTAGTCCATGGGTGAGAACCGGCACAGTTCTGGATGTGGACAATGGAAGCCCCGTACTGGGTGTGGGTGGCACCAATCAACGGTAGCCTGATGGAATATAAAGGGGGAGGGAAGGCAGGCTCCTTGCTACTGCTTATTGCTTGCTGCCTTCTTCCTGCCACACCATAAACTATTTATCCTCTGTGATGCCCTTCTGCCATCCATCCTGCCTTGGAGCCGGTCTATAATTGGACTGAAACAGTACACTCTGTGAGCCAGAATGTATCTTTCCTCTTTTGACTTTGAGTATTGGGCATTTTGTCTCAGCACTGAAGAAAGTAACTAAGTGTCATCTACAAACTCAGAGCAGTTATATTACACTTGAGTGACCTATGATAATGACAAACCACACTACGCCTGGTTACCTTGGGGTAATTTCTAAATCCACATGGAAGAGCTGAAAAATGTGCCCTGTGAAATTCATAACTGAACAATCATTAAGTCACTCATACATATGATACATGCCTTTTTGTGTCTATACCACATGTGTAGTCATGAGCAGCACATTGAACTGTGGTTAAGGGACACAGAAAGCCTGTGTGCAGAAGTTGGGACATTAGACTACACTGCTGTGGGTAACCTGCAGCTCTCATGGTGAAGTGAACATGGGCAGAAGATCTAAAGCATTTCTGTTGCTTGAGGTATCACATACTGTTTAGTTCTGTTCTCCATACAAAGCCCTATGACTCTGGTAGATCCGCCATCTACCCTCACATGAACACCGAGGACACCCACGCTGCACTCTGCCTGGGCCTGGAGCCCGCGCCACGGAAAGCTCTGGGGGAGTCAAGCCCATGTGAGTCCCTGCACCCCCACACGGGGGACCCGTGAGCAACCATCCCAGAGCCCACCCAGCTCCATGCTGAGGAGAGCGCCGAGGTCTTGTGTCACTCTCCAGGACCCTCCCCGAGGGCAGACAGGGGAGCCCTCCTGCACGTGTGGCCCACAGCTGCTCTTCCACGGCTCTGGCCCTGCCTTTGTGGCATCGTCTCTGCCACCTCTTCCTGCCCCACCCTCCCGGGAGTGTGTCGCCTTCACCCCGCAGAGTTGGCTGTGCTTTGAGATGAGTTTGCCAGTGTGAGGTAAAGCTGCGACGGGGGAGCAATGCCGCACATACCCTGGTAAGTGCTTCGGCGAGGGCCAGTAACTGGAGAGGCCCAAGGCAGACAGCAGCTGAGGCACAGCCCAAGTCCAGTCAGCTGCTCCCCAAGCAGCCCCAGGTTCAAGCTGTCTGCATCGGGAATGACGCAGTCTACAAAGCAGGCAGACCAAGGCAGATGGCAGGAGCTGAGAGCCAGGGTCAGCAGTCAGATGCCTGCAGTCCAGTCCTGCCCTCCCTTGACGTGTGAACCACCAAGGGGCCTGGGGGAAGCCCTGTTTCTGAGCCTCAGTTTCCCCATCTAGAAAGCTGAGGAGCTTGAGACGATGCAGCATATCTTTAAGTACAGTGTGTATGAGGAGCACGGAGCAGACTGCTTGGCCTGGAGCAAATGCTCAGATAACGATAGATCCTACCCTCACCTCTGCGGTGCAGACGCGGTGTGCTGTCCGGGGCACGTACCCACACCGGCTTCTTCCCCTGCCGGCGCCCTCTGGACTGCAGAGCACTGCTCCTCCAGCCATACACAGGAGCCAGTTGCAACATTTCTTCCCTCGTACCTTTTAAAAAGCAGTTTGCAAACTTCTGGGGTTTTACAGAAGTATTATTAGTGTGAGAGCAAGTGTTCCAGAATGAATCGCCTTTTCAGAAGTTTTTCACTTCATCTCTGACATTGTGCAGGTTGCTTCTGTTTGTTCTTTCCAAAGAATTGCTGTCCAGATTATCTTCAAGCACTTATTAAGAGCGAAGCACTGCTCAAATCTTTTTAAGGAGAATTACATGTTCAACATTAGATGTTTGGGCAACACAGGAAAGTAAAAAAATAACAATCACTCACCATCAGCTCATCGCCAGAGGAAACCACTGTGAAATGAGATACGCTTCACACATGAGGGACCCCCAAAACATGCTGGCACGATTTGCTTGACACTTTCATCCAAGAAACACAGTAGCATTATCTGCTACCACAGATACCATTTGTAAAACACAGAAATCCAGACGAGAAATGCTGATGACTTGCTTTTCCTTCTCTACAGGGAAATGATGGAGATGCCATTTGCACTCTGTTTTTGCAGGAAAGTGGTTGCCAAATGAGGACAGCAGTGAGGCTGTCTGTTTGCAGATAGTTCAGGAAAAGTCAAGGAAAACGTCCATGCTCTCCTGAAGGTGTGTCCACTACGTCCCAGTGCCTGCTGGTGACGGATTAGAATCGGGGCCCTGCACTGAGAGTACAGCGGGAGAGGTCAGGCCGGGCATGGAACGCCCACAGAACCCTCCAGGAACGATGCTGGGGACAAGTCAGCATGGAGCTGAGATGTGCTTTACCTTCAATTGGAAAAGAAACCTTTAAAGTCAGAATAGTGAAGAAAGTAAGTAAGCTTTCTGGACATTGTTGGAAAGAATGTAATTTGTTATATCACCTTTTGAAGGGTGATGTAATGCATTTGAATTTTTAAAAATCCAAATAGTAAGACTACTCAGGAGAACACCATCTATAAAAGTGAAAGAAAAGTTTACTCTCTAACATTAGGAGTATAAGGGGCTGGTTAAATACTTGGTATCACACAGTAGGATATTTTGCAATCATTAATACATGGTATTTACTGTCAAGCAGAGAAAAAAGTAAAATGGGAGGCTGTGTTACCATTTTAAACTTTTTAAACCTCATACACATACACGTATGCCCGAATCCCGAGATCATTCTTGATCAATCCCTGCTCTTGCCCTCACATCCTCCTGAGCACCTTGCCTGTCTCACTTCAAACTGTCTCCTTCCCCTGGCCATCTGCTGTCAGAGCCCCACTCTGCTGTTTCTTTCCTGGCTGTGACAGCAACTTTCTAGACAGTCTCCACTCTGGCCTCTTCTGTCAGTGTGGCGTGGAGACGTTCATGTTGTCCTATTGTATCAGCATTCTGTGGCTGAGTACCAAACTGCCATGAATTCAGTGGCTTACCCTCTGAGAATTCCATTTCCTGAGTAACTCCCCAGCATTTTAGTGGCCAGGGTCCAGGCACAGGCCTGCTGGGCTTGCTGTTCAGGGTTCCCAGGCTGAGATCCAGGCTAGGGCTGTGTCCATCTCATCAGAGAGGTCACTGCTTGGCATAATTCACTTCCTTCTGGTTTTATGACTGAGACTCTCAGCACTGAAGGCTACCCACCATTCTCTAGGCAGAAGCCCATAACTTCTACACATGACAGTGAGTTCCTTCAAGCCAACCGAGGAAAGCCGTCTGGTCCTCTGCACTGCTCTGAACCCTGGACCATTTTTCAAAGGGCTCACTTGCTTACGTCAGGCCTCTCCAAGACAACACTTCTCCTACATAGCCCAAGCCCTTCACTGTATGTCCAAAATCCCTTTGCTTTTCCCATGTGACATAACTTCGTGGAAAGAAGGTGGGCCCACCCACTCCCATTCACAGTCCTTTCCGCAAGATGCTCAGCAGGAAGTGGGTGCACGTCCAGGGTGGAGCCCAGGGAGCCGGCGTGGATGGCACACTGTATCTTCCCACAGCTCAAAGGCTGAAACCCTGACCGCCATGCAATGGGGCCTTTGGAAGCTAATCAGGGTCCAGTCAGGATAGCAGGAGCCCAGGGAGTGATTGGTGCCTTTACAGGAGGTCCGAAGAGGCCGCCAGTGCTCTCTGCACATGAGGATGCAAGGGAGATGTGTCATCTTCAACCCAGGGACAGTGCTTCCTCAGACAGCAGACCCACGTGCACCAGGGTCTTGGAGTCCCAGGCTTCCAGAAGGATGGGATAGAAGCATTGTTTAAATCACCCAGTTTGAGAACAGCCCGAGTAGGCTGAGACAGGAACCTTAGAATCCTGTCCACCACACTTGCCATCCTGTACTGTTTACCTCTGGGAGATGGTTTCTTGCATTTTCTTTTAAATACTGTTTGCATTTCCTGAATTTTCCACACTATCTCTGTGTTAGCATTCTCCTGCAAGCAGTTCTCTAAGACCAGGTCTTTCTGCTTCAAATTGGTCACTGGCTTCTTGCTGTGTTCCTAAGAGATGCAAAACTCCTCCTGGCCTCTATCCCCCACATGACCTGGCCCCTTCCTGCCCACCTCTGCTGGCCCTTTCCTTCTGAAAGCTGTGGTGTCTCTCCAAGTCTTGATTCTGTTTCCTTGCTTACTGCTCCTTCCCCTGACCAGAACGTAAGCCCTAGGAGAGCAGACCCCCTTCCTGTCCTAGCCATACCTGGGACATAAATTTTGTCAGCATCAAAGACACGGCTTGGCACATGTGTGAACGAGTGGAAACATGCTAATGGCCAACAGGGCTTGCTGAGATCGCCTACATCATGTGGCCTGTGTAAGTACACTTGGCCTAATACAATTACGTATGCGGAGTCTTTTTCACTTGAGGGACAAATCCTGTATCACCCATGAAACAAAGCGCTACAATCCTCAACAGGGACAGAGTCTCAAGTAATGACACAAAAGAGAAAGAGTGCTACTGGATCCTTGTTGGTCAGAGGAACCCACTATGAAAGCTCATTAATCTGATGTTTGTATCCCACCACACAGAAAAGACAACCGTTACCGCGGTCGCCGCCACCACCGCCACCAGCACGAGTGATCCATGATGGACTGGGAAGATCCAAACGCTGGTGAGTTCCTGTTACTGGAGTCATACACTGCCAGGGATGTTCCAGGAAGGATCAGAGCCCACAGAAGGTTGAAGAAGGTGAGGCTGGCCAGGGCTCTCAGGGCAGCAACCTGTGGAGCCACAGGCCACATGTGCTTTGTGGTTTTTATCTACATGGCACACTTTGTGAATTAAGTCGACTGTCTTTAGATAGGGCATGCTCTTGAATTAACAAAGTTTTTGTCCCTATTACTAGTTAGAAATGACACATACACTTATTTATAGTAGCTGCTGGCCCCAAAGAAGCACATGGATTTCCACACATGGACTCTCCAAGGTCTCTTCTGCCACCTGAACATGAAGGCCAAGGTCATGCGTAGAAAGAGTTGTTATTATGGAGGGATATGAACTTTACACTAAAAATAATCAACAAGGTGTCATGCAAATCCTTTCTCTACCTTTTTAACCTTGCCATTCTGGCCCATGAAGTCAAATTCTTATTACTAAAGCTTGTGTCTCACTTTGAGGATTTTATCTGTTGTCAAAATATTAACTTAACCTTTTCCAGTAAGAAAAAACAAATTAAAAAGAATATATATATATATATATATATATATATATATATTGCTCAAAAGAAAATTAAAGAATCTCTTTTTGCTCCTG
The DNA here is from genome assembly GCA_004027595.1 of Dinomys branickii. Taxonomy (NCBI): domain Eukaryota; kingdom Metazoa; phylum Chordata; class Mammalia; order Rodentia; family Dinomyidae; genus Dinomys; species Dinomys branickii. The sequence goes on from PVLD010014940.1 coordinate 45,944, forward strand.
GTTGAAAATAAATATGATCCAGTTGAGACATGAGAAGGAAGATATAAAAAGTAAGCCTCCTTAATCAAGTGAACATTAGATTCAAGCTTAGGCTTTTTAAAAAATTGTATGTATGAATTATAAGTACACTTGATTTTATCAGTGTACAACTTAAGCCAATGTGGTTGAGGGACTGTGTGTCCTACCATCCAGTTTTACCATCGGGAAGCTTAATTAGTACCCAAGAAAGAGCAGACCACCATCTTCTCAGTCCAGTGACAAGCAGCAGAGGGCACAGGAGTGCTGATAACTTTCATGAGAAGCAGGGCTACTGTCCTCCAGGCTCCTCTCCCAGGACACGAGGCTGGCAGCAGAGGCCATGCCAGTGGTGCACAATGGCCCCTCTTTCTTATTTGTGTATAATTTCTCCAAAATTGTAACTTAACCTTAATGATAATGCAATGGACATTTTTCCAAATGACATTTTTGAGCAATTTCTCAAGATTTATTGAATGAAATTGCTGAGAAGTATACTTTTTAAATTGAGAATACAAGTAAAAAATTTTTGCAAAGTTTTCATTTAAGGTAGTTATATTTGATTAAAATATCAGGCACCTCCTGTTAATTCTCTGAGGGTAGGTATCCCATCATTATGAGATTCTATTTTTTAATTTGAAAGAGAATTTTAAAAATAGCAAAATAATAACAACATAGACAAAAAAAAGCAGAAACAATAAAACGATATAGGTTTGAAAACAAAATGATAAGAATTAACAGTGGTGTTATTCACATCTTGTTATATTCAACAAAGTTGCTCTGATTACCAGATGTGAGAATGCAAGATTGATCAAACAATTAAAGAGAATAAAAAATAATAAAAAATACAGAGCTTCATTAAACAATATAGTAGGAATTCACCTATGGCTGTTATATGGCATATTGTTGTCTTCAAATTAGTTGTTCAGATTACCAGATACAAGCATGCAAAATTCATCAAATATTAAGCATTAATTGTTCCTTTCAACAAACAACTAGACATCAGCAGTACAATTATCCCAGCTAGCCTTCTATATACATATATTTTTTTTCCTTCCTTCAAGATTCTATTTTTAAAGACTATATTCAAGGACAAAATTTATACTAAAACTTTATCCTGAATATACTCAGTCTGGACTATGTAAGTGTGTTTTTATTTTATTTATTTATTTTTTTGATACCGGGGATTGAACTCAAGACCTTGTGCTTATTAGGCAGGCACTTGTGCTGCTGAGCTATATATCCTCGGCCCTTGGACTATGTAAATGTATAGATTATTAATATTAAGGATTTTTAAATTAGCAATGGTGCTGCTCCTGAGTTTGTTTTTACAGATATTTTTGTTTTCTAAAAATATTTAAAGGCACTAGTTACTATACAGCCATGGCCTTTGTAGCTAAAAAAATGTTTGCATTTTGAATTTTGCAATCTTTTAGTTTTCATAAGACAAAATATTTAATGTGAATTAATATTAAAATATAATCTCAGATATTCATGAGTAATTTTCTGTTTCATAGGACATGCTTGTGTTGCTAGGGATGTAATTTCACACATTAACAATAATCACTTTGTGAACTCTTAATATCATGGACTTTCAGAAAAGCACACTTACCTGCCTAGACGTCTGCTTGTTTTTAGAAATGCTTGAAAATTAGGAAATTTAAAAAGTCCATTCAGTAGTGACACAGAATACATATTTCTGATCCATCAATACCATTGCCCCTGATCATTGTTTCTGTGGTCCAAACTGCACTTACACTTTTAATTAAATATTTACGTACTGTTTTCACTTGTCATTGTTTCGTTGAAAAAGAAAAAACCCTCTTTTAATTCTTTCCTTCACAACATTCCAAGTCCTACATAAGAAGATGAAGGCACAGGACTGTTACTAGAACTCTTCCTCTCTGATGTGCATCTCTGAATTGTGTCAGCTAAGCAAGACTCTCTGGGTATTCTGGTTAACTAAGAGCCTTTCAAGGCCTTGGTGGGAGGGTTTAACAATGTGTGCAGACACTGGAAGGCTCACTACTCTGGAAGAGCTCGTGACAAGCGGAGTCTGAGCCGGGGCAAGGGTGAGGAGATGAGTGCGGTGCTGGTCCTGGCCAAGGCCCTGCAGTGAGAGAGCGCGGGTTCTGTCAGTGCACGGGGCAGCACGTAAGCTGCTCTGGCCCTGCTACTTCTCAGTGACCCTGCACTGGAAAGTCCCTTTGACTTTCCTCAGCACCTGCGCTTCCTCCATAAACAGCCCACAGCAGGCTGAGGGTCACATGAGACGTTGTGACTGGGGGCTTTGTCTCCACAGAGACCCAGAGAAGACCTCACACATCAACGGTGAAAATTTCAAATCACAACACATTTGTAGAGCGTTCTTGCCACAGTAGCCAGCAACCTGCCACTAGGATATCTGGAGATACAATCAAGGATAAGCAGTTCCCCAAGTTCTACCTTTGTTTAGCTTTGTTTAGCTTTGTTTCTATTCGACAAATAGTAGTTGTACAATATTTGTGGGGCACAGTGTTTGGTCTCCGCGCATGTATGGGTTGTGCAGTAATCAGGGGACTCGCTGTATTTGTGCATCTATCGCTGTATCCATTTATCATTCCTTTGTGGCAAAGATGTCAAAATCTTGTCTTCCAGGGCCTGGGGATATAGCTCAGTGGAATAAGCGCTTGCCTAGCAAGCGCAGGGTCCTGAGTTCGATCCCCAGTACCACAAAAAAAAAAAAAAAAATCTTGTCTTCCAGCTCCTCTGATATTAATATTTGTTGTTAGTATGTGTTAAGCAAAGTCACGGTTCCTGTGGAACAGAACTCCAGTTCTTAGTTTACTTTAGTCAGACTGTGACCGGAGAGATGCCACTTCCCTGTGATAACTCTCCAGTCCAGCAGTGGTGAGCCTGTGGCATGTGTGCCCTGGGAGGGGGTGGCTGTTGTCATCTTGAGCTCTGAAAGGTTCACACCACTGCTAGCACGACCAGGCGATGTTTTCTTGTCTCTCTCCGAGTTGTTCTTGACCATTCAGGATGACAGCCCAGCGGCTCTGCACCCACATCCTCTGCAAGCCACGCGCTCTCGATGGCCCCGGCTCCCTTCTGACTCAGCTCGCCCTGCCAGCGCTTCCTGGCCTTGGTCAGGCTCTGCCTGCGCGGGACAGGAGGCAGCTCCCTCTCCCCTGCTGCCGGCCCTTTCCAGGCCCTCTGGCGCTGGGATTCATTCTCCAGTCTCGCCTTGCCTGTGCTCTGTGCTCAGTGCTCTGGCTGGGCCCCACGGGCCCGAAAAAGCAAACTCAGGGACTTGGTTCTCGTCTTCGGAATCACTGGCTGCTGTTTGTCTCTCTGCTCTCTGTCACCCCATGGTCTCGCTTTCCTGGCAGGTGCACCAGATCAGGATGTGTGACATTGTCCGGTGTTATTGTCACCCTTTTACACACACGGAGCTTTGGGGCTGATCTCAGAGAAGTAGAAGAGCAGTCACGGGGCTGGGTTGGGGGGACAAACAAAGTCACAGTGGCCTGGCCACTGCCCTTGCCTGGCCCTCCCCAAAATGTTCCTCTTGCACCTTCTTCTCTTCTGCTCAGCTCTGGAGCCTCGGCCTCAGTGCTGGGCCATCTGCCGACACTGCCTCCCTTGGCGAGCTCACCCGAGGTCTGGACTATCATCTACCTGTTAAAGACTCCCAAGTTAATGTCCTGCGCAGATTTTCCCAAACCTATGTGCAGAACTGGCCCCTTCCCGCCGCTATCCCTGCTGTGCTGATCTGAACGGCCACCATTCGCACCCCAGGCCAGGCTCCAGCCTCCCAGGCCGTCCTTCTCTTCCTCACGTTTGCCATTTGCCCATCTGTTGTGCACGTTCCAGCCAGAGCGACTCTTTCAACCTGTGAGGGAGACTTTGCCAACCCTCTGCTCAAAGCCATGGCTGTCTTCTCACCTGACTAAGAGCATTCAGTGAACCCGAAGGAAAGGTTCTCCGACACCGTGTGATCAGACAGGCGCCCTCATCGCTCCAAACACACCTGTGTTGCCCTCACTTGCCCCAATGTCCCTGAACACGGAGCGAGGTGAGCTTCTACTCCAGGCTTTGCTCTGCTTTCTCCCGGAAAGTCATCTTCCCAGTGTCTGCGCTGCCATGCCCTGCCCTCCTCCCAGCCCCTGCGCACCTCAGCAGGGTCCTCTGCACCACTGTTGAGGGAAGACGAAAGCTGCGCCACCCCAGAGGATACTCCTAATGCCCCTCTCCTGGCTGGGCACGCTCTTTACCTCCACGCACTCCTAATGCCCCTCTCCTGGCTGGGCGCGCTCTTTACCTCCACGCACTCCTAATGCCCCTCTCCTGGCTGGGCACGCTCTTTACCTCCACGCACTCCTAACGCCCCTCTCCTGGCTGGGCACGCTCTTTACCTCCACGCACTCCTAACGCCCCTCTCCTGGCTGGGCACGCTCTTTACCTCCACGCACTCCTAACGCCCCTCTCCTGGCTGGGCACGCTCTTTACCTCCACGCACTCCTAACGCCCCTCTCCT